>WJSG01019508.1:0-18242 GCA_016618145.1 Sanghuangporus lonicericola
GCAATATCGCCTTCCATGCCCGTTCCTTGCCCAGCCATTCGGAATGCAAGCTCGGCCGGTGGCAAGACGTACTCCCGCTCATGCACTCGTGCTTAGGCTCCCGCTGTTGCCCACCTGCCCTCTGGGTTCATTCAAGCTGGTGATCGCAAGCTAATGCGTATCAGCCTCAGGTCGTCATGTCCACGCTCGAATACTCAACTGCCCTGCCCACTCTCATTGATGTCGACTACCCTACCCACTGTTGCCCGCTTTCGTCGATGTCGACCGCTCGCCCTGACTGCTCTCGTTGTCGACCCCACTCTCGTCAACCGCCCTGCCTGCTCTCGTCGACCACTCCGCCGACCGCTCTCATCCACCACCCTGACCGCCCGCCCTGCCCGCTCTTGTCGACCAACCTGCCTGCTCTTGTCGACCAACCTGCCCGCTCTGGTCGACCAACCTGCCCGCTCTTGTTGACCAACCTGCCTGCTCTCGCCGACGGCCTTGCCCGCTCTTGTTGCCGGCCCTGCCTGCTCTCTTCGACCGCTCCCGTCGACTCGACTGCCCTGACCACCTGCCCGCTCTTGTCGACCAACCTGCCCGCTCTCGTCGACGGCTCTGCCCACTCTCGTCGACAGTCCTGCCTTCTCTCTTCGACCGCTCCCGTTGACCGTCAACTGCTCTCATCGACCGCCCTGCCTGCTCTCGTTGTCGACCGCCCTGACCGCCTGCCCTGCCCGCCCTCGCCGCTCTCGACTGCTCTTTTGCACTGGCTCATCTTCACGTGTACTTTATTAGTGATGTATTCGTTGTAGTGACATGCAATCATATGTGTTTACGTCGATCTTGACATCTGGATCACGCAGTCATGTGAACAAGTGGTCAATTTCGATGCAGATGCTTGAAGAAATTACCTTTTTGGGATGTTGCTATAGCGCACCATTGCACTATATTGTGCTACAGAGTGCTCAGTGGCCGCAATATAGAGGGGGGGTGGCAATGATACAATGGACGCTATATAGCCAATAGAGCGCTATATAGCAGATGTCGGTCCTCCTGATGTACGTCAAGCTATTGGCGAGCGGGGGCAGTGGACCTGTCGATCGGCAGTGGGCACCGGGTCGACTGCGATTGCGGTGGACTAACCGAACACGACTCGTTTCTCCGATCAGACTCGCAACTCGTACTATACGCCCACGGTTGTTAGCTTGTCAAAGGCTAAAGCAGACATACACTCCGGCTGCGTCGACTCGCAAGTGCGGTGATGTACTGTTCCTGGACTACGAAGTAGGAAAGGTCTTGGGGTGAAAAACTCACGTCCCTAGTGACCGTCACATCAAAACGCGAACAGTAACGGTGACAGACGCGGTCAGGTGATAATTTGTTGAATGCGCAGCCCGAGAATTTCCCACGGTTTCAGTATATAGCTCTTGCTCGTGTGAATATCTGTGTGGCTCCTTTCTCTCCCTTCCTCCGCGGTCGTCTGCTATGTCTCTTACCTCCAGTGCTGCCGGGTGCGATCCTGTCTCGGGCAGAGGGCTTTTTGATCGTCGCGCTGGTATATTTGGTGCGTTCGCACTTCTCGGTCGTGATATCAGCGCACTGACCACACTCAGTTCCAGGATCGGGTGGCGCGATGAGCAGCGTCGCCGATGTGTCTTCCCTGGCGACGTTAGATACGCATGGTAGGTGGACTGTACGAACATCGCACCGTTTGGCTCCAACGCTTCTCTTAAGGAGCTGGCGGGAATCATCATGCGCTTGAGGTTTCTGCGGCAGGTGGGAGTCGCGCTGTTGGAGGTATGTGCTGTTTCCGTTAGTCGCTACTACTGGTTTTGGCACTCATACTTCTTCGCAGGTGTGCGTCTTCTCTTCTATGATGCCAGCAATCGCGGCATCTCAGGCTCGGCTGTCGCCAACGAGATTCGCCATGTTCAAGGTATGGGCGGCGTACCCTTGTTGACCCATGCATGCGCTGATCGTCTGTGGCAGGGGTGCATGCCGTCGTCTCTCAGGCCGAGAATGTACCGCCCGTTGCTGCTGTGAACGGTGCGTGATGTGGTCCCTGTCCCGTACCGCCTTTTAAGATGACCTGCGGTAGATACCCCTTATACCACCGTCGATCCTGCAGCGGGCGGGGCTTGTGGGCGTCCTACTCAGGGTACGTCTACTTACTGTTCTAACCTATCGTGTGCTGACTCCGTCTTGCCACCTCCTTTTGCAACGTTTCGTCTTGGTTGAACTTCGGTTCTTCTGGACGTCGCCGTTCGCTATAATCGTTATCTATCGTGATCTCATGCGAATCTCATCCCGATGCTCATTGAACTCCATCATCATCATCTGCGAATCTACGTCACCTCTTGGTATTCCTCGTTATCAATGTTTTTGTCGCTGCGTTATCCTTTGTTATAACTGCGTTTGGTCGTTGATGGCTCTTGTGGTGGAATGATCGGTTGGTGTATCATGCAACTTCTCTGTCATGGCTGCGTCTGTGTGAATTGCTGGTGTTGTTACACGTGTAGGCGTACCTGCTACCTACATTGTGCTCCGTGCCCAAAAGTTGACCGCTGTCAGACGCGATATCACTCGCGTCCACCTTGACACGCTATTTAAGTTTCGTCTGGCAAACGTGACGATGTCTCCGTACGCATCTTCCGGCAAAGCCAAGGGAGGAGAACTCATTATACAGGGGGACTTGCATTTCGTGCTTGCCATGTACGGGCACTGGCGGCCAGGTCAGCAGTTGAACTTGGCTCGTTGTCATCGGATACCGATACCCCGTAAATGCACTCAGGAAACGTTGGCTCCGCTCATTCAAGCGCATGTTTGCGATGATAGCTGCAACCGGTACGAGTACATCTTTGAGCAGCTCGCGAGTGCGCGGACTGATGTGAGGCATGCAACTGAGAACGAACCCAGGAATGCCTCAGCAGGCTCAGAGGATCCCCTGAGAACGAGAGAGCAGGTTCAGCCAGCAGAGCCCGAAGATGGGCTCCGTGATGGAGTAGACGAGGGTGGTGCAGATATGTCGTATTTAGACGTCGCTGATGACAGTCTCAAGCGCGACATTATATCAGAATGGCAGCGTGTCATGACCAATTCAGCCTTGGAGGAGATGGTTTGTGCAGTCTGCGCTCGTCGCACAGCGCAAGCCCGTATAACCTTCCTCAATCCGGGCGATGTGAACCTCGAGATTCTCCGCAATGACTGTCTTCCGGCGCACGTTCTTCCGGTCACATACAACCGTGAGGTATACATGGGTGCAATACTTCACCCGAAGGGAATGACTAGGCACGATACAGCGGGGGCATTGAGAGTATGCGATGAGTGTCGATCTGATCTCACACGGTCACAGTTACCCAGGTTTGCATTGGCCAATTTCTTGTACTACGGGCATGAACGACTACCCGAAGAGGTGCGAAATGCTTTCCGACAGTCCACGCAGGTTGAGCGCATGCTGGTGTCCCGAGCTCGAGCGAGCAAGATATCATTCCGTTTCTGCGAGTTGAAGGATCATCCCCTAGAAGGTACGGACCCTCAGACGTCACAAAGATGCGTAAGAGGGAATCTGGCCGTCCACCCACAAGATGCAACTCATCTGAATACTGTTCTCCCTCCCTCACACGATGCCATTAGGGACACCATATGTGCCGTGTTTGTTGGAAAGACGAAGCCGACACCTAAAACGATAGAGAAGTTGCGACCTGTACTGTGTCGAAAATCACGGCTGAGAACTATAATCACGTTTCTAGTTGGGAGCAATCCTGCTTACCGTGTGACAGACCAGTCGGACTACCAGGGATTCAGCGAAGCGAATCTGAATGAGTTGTTCGGTCAGGGCACGGAGATGTTGGATGAGGGTGTTCCGTGTGCTATGGAAGTCGGACATATAGACTTCAGTGATGCAGTAGAGGGCGCTACAGATGGATATATTCCAGGTACTGACTCATCTGAGGTGATCCCTGGTCCAGACGACGACGAGATGTTGATGGAGAACGTTGGTTACTTGGATAGCAGCGACTCGCCTTTGAACCAACAAGAGATGTCCATGAGGGCGCTGTCGCATTGCTTGGACGGGAAAGCGTTCGTCCAGTCCCAGGCTGGCAGTCGGTTGATCCCAGATTTCCAAAATCCGATGTTGCTATCGTGGTTGTTCCCCCACCTCGATCCTTGGGGAATTGGTGGTTTTCAGGAACCTCGCCGCCTTCGTCCTCTGAGTCTTGAACAGCAGCTGAAGTACTTGCTGACCGTAGATGAATCGCCATTCCGAGATGATACTGACTTCGCTTTCGTCTACTACAACGTGTGCCAGAAGAAGGCGGTGTTCGACTCTGTCACCTTCAGAGTCTCCGCCTCGCATCGAGAGCGGGTAGTGAATGAGTTAATGGCAGTGGACAAAAGCAAGTTGGACAACATGATCTTACGTTTCCAGGACAATCCGTACTACAAACCGCACGAACAGGAGGAGGTTAGAATAATGCGACTGCTGTCGCAAGTGACCACAGTATCGCATGATCTCCCGGGTACGACCGGCTACAAGCTTGCGCTAAGGAATCAGATTCGTGGTCTCATCACTTTCGAGGGTCCACCAACCTTGTTCGTCACCATAAATCCGTCGGACCGCGACCACCCGTTGGTTCGGTTGTATGCAGGGCATGAGATAGACATCGAGGATCGAATGCGTGGTGAAGAGTTGACGAGGTGGCAGCGAAGCATCATTGTTGCGAAGAATCCGTCAGCCTGTGCTCGGTTCTTTCACACCATGATGACCAACTTCATATCAGTGATTCTGCGACATAAACGGCGAGGAAAGGGTCTGTTCGGAAAGTGTCGTGCGTACTATGGCACCGTGGAAGCACAGGGCAGGGGGACTCTGCACTGTCATATGCTGATATGGCTTGAGGGTCACTTGTCTCCTCAGAAGCTGCGGGATGCCATGGCGTCATCCGAGGTGTATAGGGATAAGATGTTCCGGTGGGTAGAGTCAGTGATCAAGTGTGAGTTACCCGGGGTCGAAGAGATCATACCTGAGCAACTGGGTAAGCCATCACCGCGGCCCAAGCGCTCCGAAGAGACTGGTAATCCTCATCCCGGTGTCATACCGGCGCCGTCCATACATGCATTCGAACGTCACGAAGAATTCCACAGCGCGTACCAGGCCTTTGTCTGCGACCTGATTAAGGAGTATAGTTGGCATGAGCATAGGAGTACTTGCTTCAAATACGTAGAAAAAGGAACGATACCCACTGACCCTGCCCGCCGAGATGCACTATGCCGCATGCGGATTGACGGTTCTACCCGCGCGCGGACTGAACTTGATACGGAGACTGGGGCGATCCTTCTAAGGCGGTTGCAGGGTCGTGTTGCAAATTACAACGACGTGGTCGTCTTTCTGATGAAGTGTAATATGGATATCAAGCATATCGGATCGGGAGAAGCTGCAAAGGCCTTACTTTACTACGTCACAGACTACATAACAAAGGATTCCCTACCTGCGCACATTGGGCTGGGCGCGTTGTCCTACGCCATTCAGAAGACCACTGATAAGTTCTCGGATCTTGCACAGGAGACGGCAATAAGAGGGGCCCTGACAACGACAGTCAACCGCTTGATCTCAAAGCAGGAGATATCACATCAGCAGGTCATGAGTTACCTGGTTGGAGGCGGCGACGTGTACACGGATCGTACGTACACGACTCTTCACTGGGGGTCGTTTGATAGACTGGTTAGAGCCCACTTCAAGGAGTCGCGACAAGTCTTCGGGGGACGGACCAGCAGGCAACACTCGCTGCATCCCGAAGAGGCGGCTCCAGCCGGAGCAGACGAGCAGGATGATATGGACGTCGATGGCAGTGAAGTCGTAGATGACGACGACGACGACGACGAGGATGACGAGGATGAGGAGGACGCTGTTCTCGTCGACGATCGTGTGCCGCAGGGTAATGACAGAGAGGAGACCTTTGTGCTGCAGCTTCAACCCGGGTCAATATCCGCCACAAATCAGCAACAAGACTACATATATCGCAACACTGACCCTGAGTTCGAAAGTCTCTCTTTGTACGAGTTTGTCGGAACTGTCAGTAAAGTCAGCCTGAAGCAGCTAAACATGAACTCGTCTGCCAACGGGGGTCGCGGCGGCCGCAGACGGAGGCCTCGAGGGCTCTTCTCGTCTCCAAATCACACACAATTCATGACCCATGGGCTGAGGAAGAGATCCGACTGGCACGTACCAGTTGTACTGGGCGACAGGATCCCACGACCTGATCGAGAGCCGGAGGAACGTGAGGCCTGGGCTCGGACCATGCTTATACTCTTCGTGCCGTGGAGAACGCCATCTGATTTACGAGGCTTTGACGAGAGTTGGTTGGATGCGTTCGAGAGACGTAAGAATGACATCCCGAAGAGCCTCCTGCGAGTGATGGAGAACATGAGTGTGCTGTCGGAATGCCGAGATGCAAGGGACACATACCGGAATCTTCGACGGTCAGAGGCGCTGGCCTTTATGCGGGAAGGGTTGCCCGAGAACGGCATGGAGCATAGTGGCACCAGTGATGGAGAGCTAGGGGGTGATTTTGAGTTGTTTGACAAGACGGACGTGCAGAATATATACGACAGTATTGGCGATGACGAGGCTGTTCGTTCGTCTCTAGACGACGTCGTTGGTCCACGAGTGAGGCAGGTGTTGGATGCATGTTACTGCAACGACGGTCTACCGAGATTGCCCAGTGTCAGTGAGCATAGAGACGAACGCGTGCGCGTAAGGGTGGACACGGACGAACCTACGTTACTGCAGGAGCAGGCCATTATGCGCCACTTGAAGCGGCAGAGGAGACCTAAAGAGTGTGGTGGCGATGATATTGTAGAGCGCCCGGCCAAAAGACGGAGGCGCAATCGACCTGATAATGTACAAGAGCATGTTAGCCGCAATACACTGGACGCAGAGACCGGCAGTGGCTCAACTTTGCGTCAAGATGACGTTGCCGCAGCTGCTGAACAGGTGATCCGAGAAATGGGTCTTGAAAGCAACCCAGAACAAGAAAGAGCGTTTCGTCTAGTTGCTGAACGAGTTGCAAAGCCGGATGGCGACGAGCAGCTCTTGATGTACATGGCAGGCGTCGGAGGCACCGGAAAGACGCATGTTGTCAAGTCAATCCTGCGATTGTTCGCGCTGCTAGGACGATCCAATGAGATCTTGGTGGGTGCACCAACTGGTGCCGCAGCATTGAATATTGGTGGGTATACTGTGCATTCGCTGATGATGCTGCCGTCAAAGAAGACGAAGACCTTGCTAAAGAACTTACGCTCAGTGTGGGCTTCCGTGAAATACTTCATCATAGACGAAGTGTCCATGATCGGTGCGAAGTTTCTTGCAGAGGTCTCCCGAAGGCTTCAGCTGGCAAAAGGGGATACCGGCGTTGACGCGAGTAAACCATTCGGAGGGGTGAATGTCATATTCACAGGCGACTTCGGACAGCTGAAACCTGTGAAGGCTACAGCGTTGTTCAATCATCAGTACGTCAACCACCCGGGCCTTCAGGCTATCAGGGATCATTCGAGTATAGACAACCTGAAGGGTATATATCTCTGGCGTCAGGTTAACACAGTGGTGAAGCTAATGAAGAACCAACGACAGTCCGCAGATCCAGTATACGCGGATTTGCTCGCCCGTGTTCGCGTCGGTGAAGGTCGTGACCGGCCAAGTCCAGATAGCGGAAACCAAAGTGATGTCGACATCCTGTACCGTCGGATCACTCATCAGGTCGCGAAGGAGGAACCAGACTCACTGAAGAACTTCCGAGACGCACCAATAATAGTCGGCACCAAGGCGCTGCGGGATGCGCTCAACGCTAGAATTATTGCGCATAAGTCCAATGAACTAGGGGTCAAGGTGACCATCTTACACGCGCAAGACAAGATCAGTAGGGTCCCGGTTAGCGGCGCGCTACAACAGGGCCTTTGGAAGCTGTCCAGTTCCAGTACAGACGATGCCCTGGGCAGCCTTCCAATATTTCCAGGTATGAAGGTCATGTTGAGAGAAAACTTGGCATTCAGCAAGCGTCTGGTCAACGGATCTGAAGGAATCGTCAGACGAGTAGTGCATGAGGTAAAAGACGGGGTGGCGTATGCGACGGTGGCGTACATTGAGGTACCAGGCGCTGGTAAAGTGTGTCAGGAGCTTGACGAGGATATTGTCCCGATATTCCCTGAGAATGTACGTTTCAAGTGTCGCATGTCAGTCGGAGGGAAGACAGTCATGAAATAGGTTTCCAGGCGACAATTACCTCTGCTACCAGCATATGCGTACACTGATTACAAGAGCCAGGAGTCCTTGGACTATGCGATCGTTGACCTACAGAGCGCGCTCAGTTTGCAGGGTGCATATGTGATGTTGTCGAGAGTGCGGTCTCTTAGCGGTTTGATGATCCTGCGGTCATTTTCACTTTCCAAAGTGTGCAGCAACTTGTCGCAGGAGATGCGAAATGAGTTCCACCGTATAGATAAACTCTCCGAGGATACAAGACTGAGATACGAAGCACAGCGAGTACGAGATAGGACGGGGGTTTGAAGGGACGGTGGTGGAACGAATAAGGAGAGTACAGGGTGCCAAACCCGGACCTTCCGATCGCGTGGCATTAGCGCACGAATTGGACGCGCACATGGTTATCTTTCTGCCTCCAAGTGGTTCCCGTTAAGTAGTGAATGACCCTGCGTGCAAGGATTCATGAGCACGAAGACGAAACGAGACGAATAACGGTAGACTCACAAGGTCACCGCCAATTCCGCCTTCTCGCGGTCCATCGCGCGCATGTCCAGCAAATGGTAGCCGTCATCGCTTCGTCGAAAGACAATGAACTCCCCGGAAAAGGAAGGAGAACTACACATTTGTCGCACGGACATGTTCATGATCGAGCCGGGAAGAACGGGTACCCGGTAGAAGACGGTGTAATAGTCCCATCTGGGGTGTTCCTGGTTGGCGACACGGACAGTCTCGGAACCACCAACGCCGTGATCGATGGACCACACATCGCCGAGGATGGGGTAATGGTCGTAGTATCCAGGGAATTGGTAATGAGCGCGCGACTGGATTTGCTGGAATCCCGCCTGCCGGAGGAGTGGGAAGAAGTACCCTCTCCGCCACTAACGGCACGCGTTGTTAGACGAGTCTGCCATGATAAAATATAGTTCCTACTCGCCTGAGTAGCGTCCGTCGATCCCTTCTGGTGGTGGAATTCGTGGCTCCGTGCTGTGTCCATTCCGGTGGAGGAGCAATGTTGCGTTGAGGTTGCGGTTCCCTTCGAGAGCCGCATCCCATTTAAGTACCTGTTCTGCTGATATCACGCGAGCGTGGGATTGAGTGTTTTCTGAGCAAGTTGTTGCCAAGTGTACGAGCGGCGATGTAAGTGCGGAGTGATGCGAGCTCGAGGAAGGGCGAGGTGGTAAGTAGTATGTCATGAGCAAGAGGAACGATGACATCACTACTCAGAAGGTTTAGTGATGTCACGTACATATATCGGAGATCTCGTGGCGATGCTCTCTGACGCACACGAGCGCCCTGTTCACAGCGGAACCCTACCCGCAGCCACCCATCTCGAGTTGCTTCTCTACATATATGCCACCTAGGACTACGATGCTCGGATGCTCTTCAAAACATGTCCCGAGTAACACGCAAACGCGGACGTCCAAGTCGGACACAAGCTGGTCCTTCGGATGATCCTCTCGCTCGTCTGCCTCGAGTCGGTCAGTGCCGTCGTTCCGCTATGTTAACAGCACACTAGGCTGACTTCAGATCTAGCGCCTCCAGTAGAACTTCAAAGTCAGAGTCTATTGGTGTCACTCAGACGTCGTCCCATGAAGAAATTCCGGTCTGCTACTGCGGAGCTGCCCTCAGGTCTACCGCCTCCTCATCACACAGACAAGTACATGTCGTCGTTTTCTTACAGGGTCTGTACCACTACTGACCGTGCATTCAGGATGTACGTCGCGACTGCAAAAGACGTGATTATGGACCGGTGTGAGTACTGTCGCCATCTGGGACTCTCATCGTCTCTGAAGTGTCGCAGACCTGGTCTTGAGTTCCCTCGGCCAAGGCTCTTTTGGCACGGTGGTGCGCACAGTCGACACGATAACAGGTACTGAGATTGCCGTCAAACTCCTGCACAAGGACGAAGATCTCAACTTCGACCCCCAAAGAGAAGTTCGTGCCTATCGTAAACTGCTGTCCGGCTGTCGTCCGCAGATCGAGTGAGTCTATCAGTTGTCGTCAATCTCACCACATCACTCACTATACGCGTGAAGACTTTTCGCAGCCGTCCTTGATTATGGGGAGCACATGGGATTCACGTGTATCGCCTTTGAGTTGTGCCAAAGCAATCTGTACGACGTCATACATGGATTCTCTGGTCTCGTCCCATTACCTGGTCGGCAACTGGCAGAGATCGCATACCAGCTGGTGTCTGCCACCGAGTGTTCGTCATTCCAATCTTCGTCGCGGTCATCGCATGCTTACGACACGCCGGCATAGATCTCCACTCGCTCGGCATCATTCACGCCGATCTCAAACCCGACAACATCGCCCTCTGCTCGTCTGAAACCGTCACAGTTCGATGGCTCGATGCTATCACCGGCTTTCATGACAAGGTACGCGTTAGCCGTTGTACATCCAGCACGCACGCTGAGACTGACCGAAACTGTAGAAAATCCTGAAGTCCACCCAGATACGGGTACTGGACCTTGGCACTGCAGTATACGATGACAACAAGCCCTTGAAGCTGGGTCGAGTAGGCAATCGTGGGTATCGTGCTCCAGAGATCAGCTTTGGTAGGCTATTGTCGATTGGAAGTTGTCCGATGCTCATTATGATCTGCCAGGTACTGCTTGGTCTTTCGGCGTGGACGCCTTTGCTGTTGGTTGTGTCATTTCCGAGTTGTATCTAGGCGGCAACCTGTTTCCGGCCGACATGGACACTGATCGGGAGCATCTCGCCATGATCGACAAAGTCGTGGGCCCGTTCACCGAGGAATACGCTCACGGAATCGAAGACAAACTCCCTGGCACATTCTCATTTATCGGGCGGGTGGCAGTTCGCTTCCCGCGTGCCGGAGTCTCTCTGTCCGCAGAGGAGCACGGGGAAGCGATGAGACGTCTGGAGAACCTGAAGCCTCTGTCGGTGAGTACTACCACCGTTTCAATAACAATTTTGCTCAGTTCGCTCGACCTTGGTCCTTCACAGGCTACGATACATGATTCTGTGCTTTACGATCTCGTGTGCAAGCTCATGAAGCCAGATCCGGCCGAGAGGCTTGATTTGGGTGCTGCAACGAAGCATCCCTACTTCGACGTGCTTGCCAGACTGCAGTGGCAGTAAGCAACCTCTCATTCGTTCCCGTCTACATGTCAATTCCCCAATTTGAATCCGTGTACAATGTACTTTGAATAAAGCAATGTCTCTACTCCTCCCCACTGCGACGCACCGACACGATCGTCCCTGGACTGCGAGCAGTCTGTCCCTTCCAATGTGACCGCACCACCTACAGGAGTCCAAATGCGTAAGGCTCACCTCGTGCCGTAGTAGGGTTCAGTAAGTAGTAAGTACCGGTGATAAGTGTCTCTGAACCCTTTCGATTGCAAACGCTAATACGCAGAAATGTTCAGGATATAGGTATCTCGGCCGGTAGAGGCGCTTCGACGACAGGATCCATCCATGAACCGATGTACGCGTGGACGCGACTGGATGCAAAGTGCGCCAGGAAGGACCAGTAGTCCTTCCTGGCAACGAATCGCAACTTCTGCACCATGTCTGAGAACTCGTCCGAGGTCTTCTTGTGCATCAGCATTGTCATGGAGCGCTATCTCCAACTTGTAAGTTCTTGCTTCTCGAGACTTATAGGATGAACACACCTCGTCGCAGGCGACATTCCAGCCTTCCTGTATAGCCCTCCAAACGACCACCGGGTCACCTTCAGTCTTCAGGGACACCATGAGCCAAACTGCAAGTGGCCGACCATGAGCACGAATCCTTGGAAAATCAGGAAAAAAGCGCAGATGCGTACGTCCATTCGCGTTCTCATTGACCTCACTGACAAACACACTCGCTGGCTGCCAGACTTCCTCTGCATGGCTGCGGTCATGTCGGTCCAGCACCGACGTAAATTGGACGCGATCGCAATTGAAGTGCGTGCGGAGAGTCATGCCGTGGCTCATCTCTCAGTCTGGGAGTTTGGAAGGGGAGCGATACGAGGAAGAGATGGAGTCTGCAGCGATGATGTGATAGATTGAGCGCCGACCATTGACGTTTCCCGGAGAAGTTGACCATATGGCTCGGCTACGGGATGCGGACACACGCTCGCGCATCATGCGTTGTTACAGCGATGGCAGTCGCCACCACGCGGGCGTGGCTTCCGGCCAGACGTTCCAGGTTTTGACGTCATCGAGCGTAATGAGGTCACTGACAGCATTTCTAGATACCAGATGGACGTCCACGGCACTGCGCTCTCGGGAGTACATCCTTGCAAGTATGATGACGCTAGGGTACGGTCGTTTGGTCGCGCTATGTGTTCTCTCCGAATAAAAGGCGGAAGTCGAGTGAATCAACATCCAGAACGTACTGTCCGCGATGGCGAAGGTCTGTGACTGCCGCAGAATTGCAGGAACCCGTGTGCTGACTCAATCACGCAGAAATCCTCTGATCGGGTTGCTCCTACTCGTCGCAAGGCCTCTGGTCGCGCACACGTCCGTCACCATAACGACAAAGTGAAGTATCTGGTTAAGCAGGCAAGTGTACTTTCCGGCCGTGCGTTATCCTTCAATCAATCTAACTGGTGTCGTAGAACGTCGTCCCCATCGCCAGACGTGCATTGCTCTATCAAGTAGACGATGTACAGCCGCGACTGGTTTTATTAGGTACCCACGATGACTGGGACGCGAACGGCGGAAGTCTGCCGTATGCCGAGGATCTAGACACGGCCGAGTGGTTCTCACACCCGCATACAATCGCACCTATCACTTCCCTGCCTGGTACCGGTTACCATCTCGCGAACGGTTACGACATCATAGCTGGCCGCTACAGATCCATGAGGCCTTCGCGGGGTCGCCATCCGATTCCGGGCAACGAAACACTACGCACTCTGTTCTCTGTCGACTGGCCGGGGACACTCATGGTCGTGAAACGGACGAAGTTCGAAGGAGGCCGCGCCATGCACATCACTCCCCCAGAAATCTCATTAATCAATGCGCTTGTCGAAAGGCGAGTGTTCATGTGTACCTTCATCCTCTCAATGATTGCTAATATCACCGTTTCCAGCTGGTTGCTTATTCAGATGGGAAGGACACCCGCGCATCGGTCGCCGGAGTCGTCTGACTCGACTTCCATCCAATCCTTCTCAGGATAATGTTCCACGAGATGTTACCTCCATCTTCAGTCTGATGTATTGAGTATTATTCCCGCCGTCGGCGGTTAGTCAGACCATTGATCCGTCTGCATACCGGTTCCAGATTTTCGTGCGCGTTCATCCATCAGCACCCGATACTAAGCTAGCCATCGTCGGCAGTCGGCGATGCTCACCAGGCGCCGCCAAGTTTGCAAGTCGATTGGTGATTCCTTGACGGTCCGTGTGCGGCGAGTGCAGAGGGTGTGAAAGGAGAAGGAGTAAGCTCGTCGTTGCGATTGCATGTCAGGAATCGGCGGGTGTCTGGTAGATTGCGACGTGCGTTCAAAGTCTTTTGAGTATAGTTACGTACGTACACGCAATAATAAACCACCTATAAGTTAGGATCTCTGACCAGGACACGAGCAGGCATTACGATTGTGGCACAGACAGACGTCAGAAGAAAGTCCTATAGTAATAGATCTTGATGTGCGAGCATAAACTGAATAGTTGCATGAAGTCCACTGGGTTCGCAATTTTGAGCATATGAGTGACCATACTCTGCGGTGCGTCTCCTCGTCGAGTGAAAGAGATTCCTCTCATCGACTGAGATGATCACACAGATACTATGTCAGCAAGACGGAAGTATAAACCACAGGGCAAGAGAATATAACCGACCTCGTCCATGCTGCAAGACCATTCATCACTGCACATGTTGATCATCTCCGCGTTCGTCGCAGGATATATACCCACGCCCCCTAGAACAGCAGTGAGTAGGAGAACCACTACAACAAGAAGATAAGGTACGTACAGTGTGAGCGTGGATCGGGGCCCGCGCTTTCCTGTACCTCGACGACATTTATCGTGGCTGTCACGAAGTCGCACTCTAACGATTGCCCCTGCATGACGCTATACTGCGCGTTCTGGATGGTCAGATGTGTGCGCATGACTCAGCTGTAATTCGGTGTGAGTCTCGTACATCGTCGTCAGATTGAGCACTTACAACGGTCCAGATTGCAGGATGTTAATGCGAGTTCGGTGAAGGCTTCGACCGCCCTCGAGTTATAAGTCGACACTCCGCTGTGGCTCTGATGTGAGCGGCACATACAATCATCCCGGAGGAGTTGAGACATTCGATACGACCCAGGACGATCGCTCCCTGAGACTACCCCGAGTGTTCGTTCGCATGGCATCGTCCTACTTCCTTGTCGGCGCTACCAATGGCCGTAGCATTCAGCAAATTCGCGGAAGTTCGACAGTGATGGTTAGGTAAAACGCACCACATCAGTTCCACCTCCGCGTTCGACGCGGTTACCAGGCTCAGATTAGAAGACGTGACGCTCACCAGGGACAGTATGGGATTCGCACTGGCAGTGGGAGGCACCATGCGCAGCCTTGGCGTCTACGAGTCTTCTATTGTGAAGCGCTGGAGATCTGCAGACGATCTGATTCCGCGATGCTTCTTCCTACAGGAACATTGCAAGATTTCCCGCTTTCACTACGCCCTGATTTGGTCAGTGCATCATACACCTGATTGACCCGTGTGTTTCCACTGACGCGTCAGTCTGTAGCGCACGGAAATGTGAACGTCAGTCCGACGCCTGTCGTCATCCAGTCCGCTCAAGCAACATAAAGGTACGTCACGGAGGCCACCGCGCAGACAGAGATTCAAAGGCTGCAGAGGACACCTCGAGCAACACCTCCGCCCCCGCCGTCCTCAACTGTGCAGTACAGTAAGTGCCGAATTTTCTTCCGACTCGATCCTTACCGATTTGCTAGCGTCCTAGAGAAATGCCTCCGGTGTTCTCGAAACCGCGGAAGGAACATCCTGTACTCCCGGCAGACGTCTTATTCGAGGTCGCATGTCTCCTCGACCTGCCGAGCAGACGTGCACTGCTAGTGTCGCACAGCGCATTCCATCACGCTGTCGCTCCGGTCATGTATAGGTCTATCAGCATCGTTATTCGCGCACCGGACCTAAGCCGCGCCGACTACATGGATCCATACCCCTTCTCCATCCTCAGTGGCTTGGTGACCTCCATGCGCTCACGGTCCATTGCACCACCTCGATGCAACCCACAGCATCTCGTCACCTTCGCCTACCTCTCGTATGGTATCAACGCAGATCTTCGGGCTATACCCCTCGTCGGTGCCATATTGCGCTCAGCGGGACGTCTGCGACACCTGCGCATCGATGTCGCCTCTGAGGCCGTCCCGATGACCCTGGATGTTCTCCGTCGTGCCGGTGTGATTATCACTCCCATCAGCACCTTCACCCACTCATCCTCAGACGTCCACGCCAACCCGGATATATTGCCGTATCTACGCAGCGTTCGGTCGTCGAAGCTTCCCATCATCGAAGCCTTCATGCGCTACCGACACATTGATACCATCGTCATGGACGGGTCACCGGAAGATAACTGTCTCGCAAAGTTCCTCCGCACGCTTCCACCTTGGAATCCCGCCGATATCTGGAAGTTTGCCATCACCTACTGTGGATACTCGAGCTTCACCGACCTGGTCCGTGGCATCTTCACTTCCTTCCCCAACATCGAATTCTTCGAGTTCCGGATCACCGGGTCTGTTGGATTGGGGTTTCTATCGGTACGTGCGTCTGCGGCTTCAGCGTCCAAGCACAATGCTGATAGACAGATGCTACTCACAGGAAGCAGTCGAGTTGCTTGCTCGTAACCTGGACCTCGTCCCTCGCCTGCGGGTGCTGGCCGTCAACCACGCCTCTTGCTACGGAGGTAAAATTCTGGACCGGCTCATGGGCCAACTGGAAGCACCCGTATGCGGAGATCAGTGCTCACAACGGGAAGCCTTGCGGGCTGTGATTCTATGTGACAACATGTGGTGTCGGAAAGACGCGAACGGGAAGTGGGAGGTGACGGAAAGTACACCGGTCGAGGACTTTTTGTGGTACGACAATCGAGAGCAAGGTGACTGGGTCGCGCCTTGGGACATGTATTAGTCGAACACACGATCGTTCATATCAAGTTTATCCTGTACTTGCCGACCTGCATACATAGGCTCATACCTCCCCTCCGTCCTGCTACATACTCCTCTATCTTTCCACACCTCACACGAGGACTGGATGCAACCTTCCATGAGCACCGCAGTGTGGAGGGGGTACGAAGGTCAAACGCACCGGTTGTATACTGCCCGATTATCCAGCGGCTGTGCCTGCGCAGGATGATGTCATGACTTCCAAGCGTATGTGACGTCTCTGTCCATCCTACTCGTCATACGATTGCGTCCAGTACAGCGTATACCCATCACTCTATTTACTTCGGCTATCCCAGCTACATGACGCTCTATCCGGCTTGGGAAGTGTCGAAGCGAGACTCTGTCGACATCTGCGATATAAGACCGAGGATTGTGCATGCTAGTAGCCCGGCATCCCCAGCTAATAACACGCGCTATAGACCGCGATGGACAAGTCGGACATTGAGGTGAGCCATACTAGTTTTTTTCTGGGGCGGAGGTTCGTCCGCACTGACAATCTGTGATAGGACGTACAACTGCGTCTCGTACCTCAGGTTCCACACCTTCAGGCTTCACTGTCGGTGTTTGAACAATTCCTGCTGAGTGCACCAGAGCAATACGTCGACGAGTTCCTTGCAGGCTTCACTCCAGACATCGTCATGCGCTTGCGCGATCTTAGCGGCGCCACACTGCGCGCGATCGATGCCTACATGACTCGGAAGTGGAATATCGCCCACTCGCTTCGTTGGTGGATTTGGAACACCAAGGATTTCCTCATGCTACTCGACGAATGCGACGGTATCATATCTGGTTCTGCGGCTCAGCAATTCTTCGGCCGGGAAGAATACCGAGCCAAGGACCTCGACATCTACGTCCCTTTCCATGGACTTCTCAGCATGGGACGGTTTCTTCAATGCGAGGGATTCAAATTCCAGCCCGGATTGAACAGCCACCCCTTTTTTGACGCGGCAGTCATGGCTCTCACCTGCTTCATCGGACGCTCAGTATCGAAGCCAACTCCCGATCTCAGCGGATGCACGTACGCCTTCAAGACATTCAACTTCACTTTACCCGCACGTACCCATCCGGGTGAACGCGGAAGACGCCTGCAACTGATAGCTGTACAAGGCGACCCAGTGGAGTTTGTTATTCGCAGCTTCCATTCGAGTCAGTCACTGCTTGCATGGAGCCTCTTTGATTGACTCATGAAACCTCCACAGCTGCTGTTATGAACTATCTCACCGGGAAATACGCTGTGTCACTGTTTCCGCGTACGACATTTCTACATCGCGCAACACTTGTTTGTCAGGATACCTCGCGGCAGGTAGCGATACAGAGAGAGTGGATGGAGAAGTACCGAGAGCGGGGGTTCTCGGTTGTCGAAGCCATTCATCAGTTACCTGATGTGGTGGAGGGCAATACTTGGCGACGTCGCGTTGGAGACAAACTGTGTTGGGTCCTCCCTTACACACGCACCGGTCCGTATGCTCTACATCTCGAGCTGTCACCTCCGTATGACGCTGAATGGTCTCCAGGTATGCCAACGCAACAATCTCCTGCGATACGCCCGTACGCGTTCGAGGTGCTTGACGTGAGGTCCGGCGTCGTAGCTGCTCACGCCGCTGTGCGCGTCGCTCCTCGATTCTACTACAGGTGGGAAGCTACGTCGCCACACTCTCACTGATGCTGACGGGCTTCACCACAGTTCTCTTGCGCACATCAAGGATCCAGTGCATGCGTTCCCAGAGTATCGTTCAATCGAGACGGCCACTGCGTTCATGAATAGGTTCTGGCATCCGGTGCAGCAGGTATTCGATGTCCTCATCCCACCGCACGACACGAATACGGACGGATACACGTCATCTTCGAGTGCCGAGGAGTCAGAAGTGGAGATGTCCGATGCTGAAGGCG
>WJSG01019536.1:0-10176 GCA_016618145.1 Sanghuangporus lonicericola
TCACTTACCGCTTTGCAGACCGGGCGAAGTCTTTTGCTTCGACAGCCTCGCCGAGTACTCTACCTTCTTCAACGGGACGATCGAGCTCACCGGAATCCAGGAGACCGGCAACTTTACCGACCCAGCTGACGTTATAGCGCTCCTCGAACAAGCTCCGATCATGCAAGAGAAGTACGAGGAGGTCGGCCAGAAGTGTCTGCGCTCTTCCAGCGGCAAGTTCTTGAAGTACATTGGGACGGCGGCGGCGGTTCGCGACATGGTGTCCATCGCAAATGCTCTTGACGGCCCCGAGGCCCCGATCAACTACCTCGGGAGGTCCTATGGAACGCTCATAGGTTCTTGGTTTGTCAACAGTGAGTAAGATGATGGTCGTTCTTCGAAACCCGTGACTGATGTCAATTTATGATAGTGTTCCCGGAGGTATGAACACCTTGTTTGCTTGCGCTCTAGACTGACTCTTGGACTCAGCGTGTCGGAAGAGTCATCTTGGACGGAGTCTTCGACCCGATCGCGTTCGCCACTCAAGAGACGGGCAGTGTGAGACTCTCTTATACGTCGCCGTCTGTTATTTGCGAGTGAGCTCACGGTCTCCAAACGTATAGACTTTCTCGAGCCAGCGTGTGTCCGCAGACACCATATACAAGGCCCTGCTCATCGGGTGCGCGCTCACAGGCCCGAGCGGTTGCGCCGCTGCCTCAGAGGGTGATGGTCCTCTCGACATCGACGCCAAAGTTCAGGCTCTGCTCAAAACCGCCTATGATGCCACAAAGAGCAACTCTTCCGTCCCTATGACGCCGGGAGACATCCGATGTGAGGCACGCCGCTATGAGAACAGCATGATTCTCTCTGACCCTAGTGACTTCAACTTGTCATGCAGTGGCGTTGTGGGGAGAGATGTACTTTCCGGTAGAATGGTCTAGCTTTGTGAACGAGGAGTATCCGCAGATTGTGCAGATCGTCAACGGAGAGGCGCCAGAGAACAAATCTCGGGCTTTCCGCAAGAGGTCCAACGATCTGAATCCTCTGATTCGTCGCAAGGCGTGGGTCCATTGACATTTATCTGTGCTGGCTGCTCTGACACTCATAGGGACATGCAGGCTGGTCAAGCGCAGCTCTGAGTCCAATGACAGCCCGTCGTACACCACCTCCGCGATCTACTGCGCTGACAGCATTGACCCGCAAGGCACAACGATGGAGGACGTGTTCAAGGGCATAATATCCGCTACCCGTAACGTCTCGCACATGTGTGAGTTTCCCTGAATCACTTGCCACACACATGAAATCGCAGCTGACTTGACGTCCACGCGTAGTCGGTTCGCTGTGGCCTTTCCCTGTCTATTGCTCGTTTTGGCCTGTCAGGTCCGTCGAGAGGTACCAAGGTCCATTCAACAAGAAGCTTGCGAACAAGATTCTAATCGCATCGAATCTGGTCAGTCTCAGCAGGCAGCATCGTCCACTGACTCGGAGTCTCAGATGTTGATTTTGCACGACGCAGCTCGACCCGATCACACCGCTCCCAGCCGCAGAGACACTCGCTGGTCTTCTTGGGCGAGACGCCGTGCTGGTCCGCCAGAATGGTTTCGGGGTACGTTGTCATGTAGCTCCGCGTTTAAGGAGGTCAACTGACGGATGGGCTGATTGGAAGCACACTACTGTTTCTGCGCCCTCTGGGTGCATGAACGAGATCTTCATCGCATACATGACTAATGGGACGGTGAGTTGCCAATATTTTACTAATCATCAGCTTGGAGGCTCACTGAGCCGAACTCACGACTATGCCTCTTTGCAGCTCCCCGCGAACGGCACTGTGTGCGACGTTGACGCAGATTACGAGGTCTTCGCTGGTATCAACACTGCCGATATCTTGGCCAACATGCCCAGTACCGATATCTAGCCTCCTTGATGTCCCTTCCGTGCCCTAGTGTATACAGCAGTCTCGCGCCCTGATCCTCACCGATTTCTGCGGGCAAACTAATCAATGTATATAGCACTACACCAGATGAATCATGAAACCAAGTTCTGAGATAATGATAACATCACGGGTAGAGTAAGTACATATGACGCACGACACCGCTCGTCACCCAGGCTCTACAGATGGGAGCTGGGCAGCCTGGAGACGTAAGTGCACTTGAGCGCGTCCTCACAAGGATACAGCGAGTTTGACTGTGTGGCAGACAGGAGGAACATGTCGGACATGAAAGAGGGGTGCGCATTCGCTGCCGCGTACGAGATGCATGTCGCCTCAATGGATGTCTGCGAACCATCGCGACCTGTCATCTAATGGTCGGCTACGGAGACTAGTGCGAGTCCACCCACCAGGACACAAGTACGGCGCGAGAGATTGAAAGGACAACTGAGTGCTCGCACTGTGCTGCGTAGAGTCTGCGGATGTGTCGCTGAACATGGAGGACAGAGGAAGAGAGAAGCTCGTAGCTGGAGGACGAAATCGGGTCCGCTGACAGGTGCACTGCTTCGACTCACGCTTCGACTCCGTCCACCGGTTCGTGCGGACGCGATTTGCGGTGCGGCGCGGCTAGTGAGGACGCCGAACCTCCGAGTCATAGCAGGAGAAAGTTGAGGATTGAGACGGCGGTGTGGATGGTGCAGGAGATACTCTGGGGTGTGGAAGGATGAGAGTTCCCCGGTGGAGGCCCGTAGCCGCAGTCCTTCGAGTACGCCCGCTGCCACTTCTCCTCCGACCGCTCGTCCTTGTAGCTCTCCCGTAAGCATGAACTCCATGTGCATATCCAGACAACCGGGCGGCTTGTACTCTATTCGTGGTGATCAATATACGCTCCTCCTGCCTGCGCACCAACGCTCTCAAACACGTTCCGCAGCTGGCTCAGATCTATGCGCGATGCCATGGAGTGGCTGGAGTCCCTCTCTGTCTGCGCGCCCGGCACAGTTCTTCGCCGGTTCGACGAGTCGTGTCTGATCCCTTGCAGTACGCGGATCCTCCACGAGCACGAGCACGAGCGCGACGCACTTGTCCGAGAGCTCGTCGATGAGCGAGTTGAGCATCCGGTCGTGTGCGTGAGGAAGACGACGTAGACGTCGAGGAGGAGCGAACCTGCGATGCCGTGATGAGCGAGTTCGTCCCGACGCCCGGGTCGGCATACAGGAGGCGACCACAGCGGTGCGGGATGCCTGGATAGACCACCTGTGTCAGCGACGACCGGATACGCAGGTGTGGGTGTGGGACTGACCTCCCTCGGGGTAGTGATGACTGCTCGCTCGCCAGGAGGTCATCCGCGCGTACAGGAGGAGTCCTGCACTGTACTGGGGTCGCGGATGAGGGACCCGTGACGAGGAACAGCTGTGGCCAGTGCCGCTTCACCATGAGAGACACAACACAGGCAATGAAAATGGGTAGCTTAAGGAGGGATTACGGGCTCTTGAGGCCTCGGGCAAGCGGGCTGCAACCGCACTCAAGCCCGCAATTCCGGTGCTCGTCTTCGCGGGCTCCTTTGAATATATGTTCAAGCGGGATGCGATGGGAGACGGGCTGCTTTGCATCCGGTCGCGGATCTGACAGCGGAGCACTCGATGTGCGGAGGACGCGGGCGCGGCAACAGCGTCGAGAGACTGGAGACGTGTCCGTCGAAGCTTGGACACTGCGTTACGAGCGAGGTTGAGCGCTCAGTGTGTGTCTGGCGGGGCGAGGGTAACCTCAAGCATGAAGGTGTACTTACGAGATGGAAGATTTGCATATCGCCCTAGAGGAACCGTGAGGACCCGTCGGACGGTTGTGCCAGTACACCAATCCGAGGGAGAAGGCGGATCAGGTGGAGGCCAAGGTCAACACTAACAGAGAGGCGATGTGACGTCGGGGATAGTGCTTGTACTTGAGACACGCATGACGGACGTGTAGTAGTCCGAGCGTGATAGCGGAGGTGGGCACAACGAAGGGATATGGGTAAGGACAAGGATATGCCACTCTGCCAGAGGAGCGATCGTCGGTATGGCGGGTCATGGGAAGAACAGAACTCGTGTAAAAGAAACTAACCTGGGCCCGTCGTACCGCGTGCACAATTCCTTCCTGCCTGCCGTGGCAGCTCTGCTCTCATAGGGAAGAGCAGCCTGGTGATAATCCGTGCCGCCTTACGGTCCACCAATTCCGCAGGCCGTCGAACATGAAGAGACAGTACTGGCAGCCAGGGCCCACGGCAAGACGCTCTCGGATAGAAGCTCGAGGAGGAGGGCAGAAAGCGGAGGAGCGAGATGCCTAGTTTCAGTCCCCGTGTGCAAGAGTATAAACAGAGAGCTCGTATGGTCGCCCAGGCCTTGGTCCGTGGTCTTGTCCTGTAGCCATGGCGGTCATGCACTGGGGCCGCTTCACTTGAGCTCGTCTCTGATCGCGGTCGCTGCAGGAGATGCGTAGGCGCCGGGCAGAGGCATGTGCGGGCTTTCGGACCGATGGACGCCTCGCAACTCTCGCGCAGCTCTCACTCGACTGCTCCTCCCTTTCCAAGTGCAACTCGTGTCGAACCCGCTGCTTGTCGCGTCGATGCCTTGTCTTTGCGTCAACGACTCGAGGTCGCCCTCCGTCTCGGCTCAACTCCACGCCGCGTCCTTCCAATGAACCACGGTGGCCTCGTCCGCGTCGTATGCCGCGAGTCTTCTCCCTTCTAGTGCCGACTCTCTGTCGCTCGCGCGGTCTGTCTACTGTCGTGCCCATGGAGTGAGCCCTTCGCACGGACTATCCTTTGTGCTCCTGCCGCCCGTGCTCAGGTGAGTAGCCCTGAACAGACTCATCAGCGTTGACTTCACGTGTCTCACACATACGCACATGTGCGCATGCAGTCGGCGTACTTGCGCTGTCGTTTCCTGGTTCGGGTCACACTGTGATGAGTATTGCACCTTCGTTCTTCCGCGTATCGGCTCACCGAAACTTTCCAGACCTGGCCGGTTAGTTCCCTAGTATTAGGCCAGTCGCCAACGCACCCGCTCCTTCGAACACCACTACCTCCGAGGTCTCGCGCCACCTCCCGGGGGACCCTGCGCCCATGAGCAAGACACTAGGCATAGACACACGCGATGTCCGTCGTATCCGCGACCAGTAGCTCCAGCGACGCGATCGTTGTCCAAAGCCAGACCCTGTGGCATTCGCGGTGACTCCCATATTCGTATTTCCAGACAGATCACGCCGTTTATCACCTACCTCGCACCCCAGGACGAGCTTGTCTTTGCGTCTCGTCAGTGCAACACTGTCCCGACTCGACGAAAACGGAGGTACGTAGTGGCGTGTATATCTGGAATCAATACAGGAAAGACTGGCTCGCATGAAAGACTGGCTCGCATGCAGTATCAGCATCTGCCCCCATACCGCGGGCAGGCTGCGATATCTCCCAAAGACCAGAAACGACAGCGCAAGCACTACCCCACTCTGCGCGCAGCAGTATCTCAGACAACACGACGATACGGCCGCGGTCGTCATGCTCGATCAAGTGGCTTCCGGCCCAGCCATGGGCTTAAGCGAGTTAATAGTCCGGTTCGTTTGGAGGCTTTCTGCAGGTACGTCGTGGCAGTTGCATAGTCCCCGTCATATTCATCTGTCTAGGTCCTGCGTGTATACAGGTCTGGGTGTATTCAGGTACTACTCGCCGTGCACGTCTCTACGCGACCCCGCGATGCTGCTGGCTTGCGTGCAAGTGAGGTGAGCTCGGGTGCGTTGATTCATCCTCTCAGACTCATCGCCCGCATTCTAACCCAGTCACACAGTACGTCGGGTCATCGCTACAGGCTGAGGACCTGTCCCTGTGGAGACAGCCGTGCCATCGACGGCTATGGACACGCACCCCGGAGTCGCGGCGGGCTCGACGTTTACGATGGCTACGAACCACGTTCATGGCAACGGGTATCTATGCGGAGGTCTCTACGGCTCTACGGGGCCCGGATTTCTACCTCGCTAGCTACGGTGGCCCTCCCGGTCGCCTCTCTCGTTAATGGCTGCACGCTCCGCCTTCTCCCTCAAGAGGTAAGCAATTGTCCGTTCAAATACACTATATGCAGGCAGCGACCGAATGCTCATCTCGACCGTCAGCTAATGCGCATCCTATCATACAACTCGCTCGCGTGAGCGCAACAGGATGCGAGCGCACTTCTGCGAAACTGATGTACTAGTGCAGGCCTGCCGCCCAGGTACAGGTCAATTCCCTCCACACGTACCTCGAACCTGTGCGCCTCGTCCGGAAGTCCGAACATCCGCAGGCTGTCCCGTCGTGCGGAACTTGGAAACCTAATCAACTGGCCGGATTCCTAGGAGATGTCGGCGGGACCGGGACGCCGGCATGGCATGAGGTGAAGGCTCACTTGCCCGAGCTCGCAACGCGAACCTGCGATGTTGGGACGTTGATAGGACTCATCAGTGCAGTACAATGTGCGGCGCAGGGTGGAAACAAGGTCAAGAAGATGGACTTGTACTTCTTCCGGGCTTGTACGGAACACGAGGCTGGTGAAAGGCTGGATAGGCAATACCTGCACCGGAGAGGTCGGATCGTCAGCGCGGCGACTACAGGGAAGGTGAGCAACTAACCGGTATTGTCCGCATTTCTCCGTCGTCTGTGCGGTGTGCTGATAGAGACAGATTTCTATGTCCAGTTTGACAGAGCTGGGCAGACAGCACCGATGTGCTTGTGCTGGACACGGGAGGGGACCGGGGTGACCGCGGGCCGACGATCTCGCTGAGGCCTGCACTCAAAGAGAAGGTTAGGATAGGCGACATGCAGGGAATAGTATGCGCGAGACGTCTTGCTGGAGGAGAGTGTACGGGGTACCTGTCTGCTCTCCGAGTCGGAGAGGATTCTCGAGCATGATATCGACACCTTCTGTGTCTGTGGTACTTAGAAGCCGTGCTGTATGGACGTTTGCATGGGAGCGGCCTGCCCTGAATTGCATCCCGAGGTCGTCGTCCACGTCCACAGTCCTGCCTCTGCTGCTGCATATCACCCCTTCTGCCTAGGCTTATATATCTTCCAAGGCTGTCTATGGCCTCAATGCGTCTTGTATGCAGACCCGGGTTTCTCCCGCCGTGCGCGTCGAGCCCGAGCCCGAGCCCGAGCCCGAGCCCGAGCCCGAGCCCGACACCCCATCAAACAGAAATGGATGTACTGGGACGGCCTCGTCAGAGTTCTTCGAGAACTATGACATCGAGCCCGACGGACTGCCTGCAAATCCCAGGCGATCGCTCAATACTGGAGGCAGCCGCCGCAAGTGGGACGCGGCTCTCTCGTGAACGTCACCGGCAGATGGAGCACGGAAGGGAGCTGGATGAGGACATTCTCGAGGTAAGTGATATGCATATCGATATACTGGTAGTTCTCGGCGGGTTCATGGGAAGGAGGATCGCGCCGAGCCTCCATTTGCGCATCATGGGTGGGGAACGGTCATCAACTGGGCAGGATGGAGGCAGCTCGCGCTGAACGCGGCCAGCGTACACAGGAGTGTGCCTCGACATACCTCGACCTCCCCCAGGAAGACTCGCGCACTCCCGCTCCCTCTCCCGTGCCAGTCTCACGTTCGCGTGCCCGTGTCTTCCGCTCACGCGCGTCCCTCCACAGCGTCCGCGCAGGCAGCGCCGCTCTTCGCGCCTCCGTCTCCTCCGCCCTCGGTGACACCGCGGCTCTATCCGTGGGCCTCGGTATCCTCAGCCCCGCCCGTCCTATCCATCCCGCTCTCGAACCGCGGCGCGCGCATCTCCGTCGCGCACATCGTCATTCCCGCCCTCATACCCCCCATACNGTCGCGCACATCGTCATTCCCGCCCTCATACCCCCCATACCGTGTCGCTCAGGCGCGACACGTTCTCTGGCTGGGGTCGCTCCTCGCTCGGACGCCGCTGTGCTCGCAGTTGCTACCCTCCTCATGCACTCACAGTATGCCCACGGTCTTCCTGACGTCTTCTCTGTTATGCATCCGACCTGGCTGTCTCTTCCGCTCCGCTCGGATCCCCTGTGTCTGCTCGCCAGCGCCACCATCGTTGGTCAGGTGTGAAGTGTATGTCATCGCCCAGTACTATTCGTTGAGCCCCCCCCCTTGCATGTATACGTCTTGACCTCTGTATGTCTCGTCTCACACGGCTCGCCGCGCTTGCACGCGGCCCGTCATTATAGCTTTTTGGTCCAAGTGTCTCGACTCTCGATTGCAGAACATACGCCTCCCCCTTGTCCTCCGCTACCTAGGCTCAAGATCTTTCTCTCGGTATACACCCATGTATTTAATCATATCATAACACACTACCCATATTCCTCAATATCGCGCATGCTCCGTTCAGGTTCACGTCACGTCAAAATCAGATGCTGTCATGCCGATGCAATAACACTGCTTGGCGGTGTGATTCAGTCTGGTGTTCGGGAAGAGCTTCCGCGTCGTCGGGCTTCTCCCGGCTGTTGTGATCATACCTTCAGGCCAGGTCAACAACGGGCGCAGCCATCTCCGAACATGTGTTCACCGGTTCATCGTTGCCAGCGCTGTCACTCAGTGTTAGGAGTGTCCTGAACACACGGCCAGCCGTCGCCTCAGCTAGGAAGATGTAGCTCATCTCATCGTTATGGTGATGAGGGTCCTCGACGGTCTGTTGGGTTGTATCTCATGATGCGCGCACAGCGCACATGTCATTCAGTCGCACTGAACAGTTGTACAAGAACCAGAGCCACTCTTCTATACATCTTGTTGCGACGATATCAGGTTCAAGATGTCGGATGGCAGCATACTTGTTGAGATACCCATCTCCACGGCACCTCATCTAGTCACACTTTGGGTCCTCTCTCTGGCATGCTGTGCCACTGTGCCACTGCATTCCGCACAGGCGCAAAGTTTCTGCCAGTACCTGCATTCCTCCTTCATTCCATCGTCACGGCTCACCATCCAAATCATCTTCAGGTTGATCCAGCGACACTATCAGATTGGCTGGATGGCCGTTCAGCTGCGCAACATCCAGTCCACGCAACTGCGGTGTGCGGCTGCCTTGAACTCGCACAGACTCTATACCACATGGTGTGGTTAGGATATCATGAGATATGACAGTTTCCAGCACTGTATGTAGCTTGATGACCATCTGACATCAGGCACAAATCAGGCATCCTAGATGGTAACTGTACCTTCATACAATATAAGACCTGGGTATGCCATGAATGTAGTCGCAATATTCCTTCACCCTCAGTGACTTGAGGGTCCTTCTTCGACCTCACCATGTCTTCCGATGGTGATGATGCTGCTGCGACTGTGGCCCTATTTGACACCCTGTACATCGCAGGTCTCTCATCACAAATAAGGGTTGCTGACTCCATCCAAAAGCTATACAGCCAACTACTGCACTATGGCAGCCGCAGGTGCGTTCACTCCATTTCAAGGTCGTCCATGTCACTCTGACACTTTCTCTCCCTGTAGTTCTCTTCATCTATGACACCTTCCTCATGTTTGATCGAGAAGTGGCATACTTCTGGACCACAAAGCGCATCGGGGGAGCAGCACTCTTGTTCTTTGCAAACAAGTGGATTTCCATGACAGTCTTTGTCATGTCATTGGTTGAGTTTGCATCTTTCCCTTCCGATAAGGTAAGCAGTCTCAGTCCAAGTCATGGCAAATCTGACCGGAATCAGAGGTTTGTGTGAAGCCTTGCAGGATTCAGATGACTGCAAAATTATTGTTGATGTCTGCAGCTGTTCCTTGTTTGTCATAGCTGCACAGGCAATGGGCATACTGCAAGTAGTTCCCGGAGCAGGTCAGCCATGCTTCCAGTCATTGGGTTGTGTTTCCTGATGCATGTGATCAGCCTTCTCTGCCCTCCGTGCATATGTGTTGAGCAGGAGCAAGCCCCTCGGAATAGTTGTTGCTGCTTTGTCTCTAGCACCAGTGGGTGCCAATCTGGTGAGTAGATTGATGTTCTCGGAATCATATGAACTGCCACAGAATATTTATGAGCCATGATGGAGGTTCAATACAGCTATCAGGTATCTGGAGAGAACTTCCCACCATTTGGATGCCTTGAGACAGACAACGCAACTGCTGCACTTCAACTTAGGTTTGGCTCATTCAGTCTCATCACATCCATTGGTACTGACTATGTACAAGGCGTAGGTTGGCTAACATCCATATGCAATGGCACACACTGATTCACAGAACCACACAGTCATAATCATCTCTCGAGTCCCGCTCATCGCTGCCGACATGATACCC
>WJSG01019552.1:0-10632 GCA_016618145.1 Sanghuangporus lonicericola
ATGCGGGCACTCCGCTCGTCGTCATCGGCGGGTCCAGCGTCGTTGGTTCGCTCGGTACGCGCATGGTTTACTCGTGTAACTTGAGGCTGTTAGCCAACCACAGCTCGTTCTACCCACAGTGATTCAGCTTGCCAAGCTCTCCGGGTTCTCGCCCATCATCACTACCGCATCCCTCAAGAATGCAGCTTTGCTACGTTCATACGGCGCCACGCATGTCCTCGACCGCAACCTCTCTGCGGATACGCTCCGCGCCGAGGTCATTAAGATCGCCGGAGGGCTCGTCTCCGCGGTCTACGACGCGGTCTCGATCCCCGAGACACAGAGCGCCGCGTACGGGTTGCTTGCTCCCTGTGGCAAGCTGCTCATTTTGCTCCCTGGAGCGATACCGGAAACGAGCGAAGGACGCACCGTTTCTCAGGTTCAAGGGGCCGTACAATTTCCGCACAACGTGGCTTTCGGCAAGTCCTTGTTTCGTGCGCTCCCTGGGCTCTTGGAGTCCGGAGACATCAAGGTGGGCTGATTCGATCGTCTTTCAAGTACTGTATCTGGCCACTGACTTGCAACACTGTCATTGGCAGCCGCTCCACTTCGAGGTAGTCCCGGGAGGTTTGGGTGGGATCACCGCTGGGCTGGAGAAACTGAAGGCCAATCAGGTCAGCGCCTCNTGGGCTGGAGAAACTGAAGGCCAATCAGGTCAGCGCCTCGAAGCTGATCGTGCACCCGTCCGAAACCGCATAGCCCATGTAACAGTTGTCGAATTTCTTTGTGATCTGTGCTGGTTTCGCGTATCATAAAAGATAGTGTGCAACGATACGGACCTCATATGTTCCTACTCCTGCGCGCTGTTGCAGTATTCCGCCTGTCGGTTTGATGGAGTACTCACCTAGTGACATATGGGCAGGTACTGGGGAACGTAGGTGCGAAAATCTTGCCATAGCGAGCACAGACTGATATATCTGCTAAGACAGGATGTGTAGTACATACAAGAGCAATGCAGGAGAGGGTCTCTCAGAACAAAAACTTGGTTGGTATGGAACAAGATGGACGGACACACTGCACCGCTGTGCGCTGTTCTCGATGAGGCTTATAGTGTTGGCCCATGATGGCCTCGAGCTGGTGGTCGCTGAGGTATTCAAAGCGGTCGGTCAGTGTACAGATGTATCGGAGTTGGTGTGGCTATGGTTCGCTCGTTTCCGAACCATGGACAGCATGGTTAACTTTCGCTTGAAAGCAGGTATGCCTTGGCGGGGCCATCGTCAGTAGCATGATTCCGACATGTAGCCATGATACATATCGAGGACATTACGAAGTAGTATAGACGCGCCTAAAACGGACAGGCGACAGAGGGCGGGTGACAGTGCACAAGAGCAGGAACAGGTCACACTATCGAGTCTACACAAACCTATTACTGGTCACAAAGAGCTTCGACAACTTTACATGGGCTCACGCGGTCTCGGACGGGTGGACGACCAGCTTCGACGCGCTGACCTGGTCGGCCTTCAGCTTCTCCAGCCCGGCGGTGATCCCACCCAAACCTCCCGAAATGACCTCGAAGTGCAGCGGCTGACAATGGCAGTGTTGCAAGTCAGCGGCTGGACAGGATACCCAGTGAAGTCCAGCGAACCAGCTCACCTTGATATCACCGGACTCCAGGAGTCCAGGGAGCGCACCTAACAACGTCTTGCCGAAGTCCCTGTTATGCGGCATCTGGAACAGACCGTGCACCTGCGAGAGGGTGCGTCCTTCGCTCGTCTCCGTTACCGCCTCCTGGAGCACAATGAGCAGCTTCCCGCCGGGAGCAAGCAGCCCGTACGCCGCGCTCTGTGTCTCAGGGGACGAGACCGCGTCGTAGACCACGTGAACAAGGCCTCCTGCGAACTTCGTCACTTCGGCGCGGAGCGCGTCCGCGGAGAGGTTGCGGTCGAGGACGTGCGTGGCCCCGTACGACTTAAGCAGCGCTGCGTTCTTGAGGGATGCGGTCGTGATGATGGGCGAGAAGCCAGACAGTGTGGCGAGCTGGATCGCTGTAGGCAGACCGAGCGGTGGTGAGCGGACAGCTCCGGATACACGAGTGGAAGCGTTGGGTACCAAGCGAACCGACGGCGCTGGATCCGCCGATGACGACGAGCGGCGTGCCCGCATACTTGCCCTTCCCGCCCTCCACCCAGGGAGCGACGAACTTGGTGGCTCCGTGCGGGTGGTACAAGCCGATAGCAGCGGTGCTAACGGCCATGGGGAGGGTGGCAGCCTGATCGAACGAGATACCCCCGGGGAACTGTATCCATGTCCTTCAGATCCCTCCGCTACAAGGTCATCAATTATCTTCAACGTACCTTGGCGGCAAGGTCAGCAGCAATCAGAGTGTACTCCTGGTAGGTCGCGCGGTCGTCCTCGAGCCAGCCTTGGTACAAGACACGGTCGCCCTTCTTGAGCGAGGTCACGCCCTCGCCGACCGCGTCGACGACGCCAGCAGCGTCGAGCCCGAGGATGACTGGGTACTTCTCGACGAAGAGCCCCCAGGTCTGGATCTTCCAGTCGACGGGGTTCAGACCGACAGCCACGTTCTTGACGAGGACGTCGCCCGGACCAGGCTCTGGAATGTCGCGTGTCTTCAAGGCAAACTCGCCTTGCTTGGACTGCAGGAGAAGTACCTTCTGCTGAGTAGGAGACATGGTGAGACGTTATGCGGGGGAAGGAGGAAGTCGAACGGTAAGTTGGAGAGTTCCATACTGAGTGCACACCTTTTGAATGGTTGACGCATTGGACAGATTCTGCAAATGTGCAGAGTCCGCGCGTACGCCCGGCATAGCACACCAGTTGCGCCATAGCAAGGCGACGGAAGACCACTCCAGTTGGACATGTCTACGACACCGGCTAGTGCAGGCACCAGAGGTCCTCCTCGACTACTATTGCAAGCCACAAACCACAATGAGTAATCTTTGAATTCAGTCGCCTCCCTGGGAGAGCTTGAAGTTGCCGATGGTGACGACTTCCCGACGGCAGCGTTGAGCAAGTAGGCTGGAAGAGGGTGGAAGCGAGGTCGCGGGCGTGCGAAGCGCGACTCCGAGTCGGACATAGCACATAACACAGATCACCGAACTGTGTGGTTGAACTTTGGAGCTCCGAGGCATACGAGTCGGTCATAGCACATACCGCAGATCTCCAGATTGATCTCGGAACGGCGTCCAGGAGCACAATGATATTGTTCCTGACGGAGAGCGGCTTGTCGACACGCGTTCTTCGTGCACTTCAACATCCCGCGTGGCTGTTACGGACGCAGCATCGCTTCTACGTACACAGCTTGGAATCAGCGTATGTCCCGGAGAGCAGTCGGCAACACGTACCACGAGGCCTGTGCTTCTCAGGTCTGGCGTGATTGTGCGCGGGAGTCTCTAACCGATGTGATTCGCACCCGTCTTCAAGTTATGCTAGCAGTCATCGACTAGGGAAGCGCCGCCGAGCGGCCTGTACCTTGTGTGCGGAATTGATGGGACATGCGAGAGCTTCCAACGGTAGTGAGTATAGTGATTCATGACAATTGATTGGCTAGACTATGTACTTGATACAGAAGTCGAACCGGTCGGTCGACCTGAATGACTGCCATTAGTATTCATCCCTCAAATTGCGGCGTAAACACGCACGCTTGTCGCTCACGCATATGGCCCACCGACAACCATGACGTACTCGCAGAGAGGCTTTGTTATGCGGCTGAGGGCGAGCGTTCTTTGCGTCAGCTTGGAAGAGACACAGATACTCTATGATGCTCGAGTAGCGGCCTTGCGAAGGTGCGAATCGGTTCAGTCGCACGAATGTTTGTGACTCAGTGAGCATAAGCAGGAACTCAAAGCCTTGCAAAGCCTGGCCACGACGTCCGAACGGGGCTCAGCGTCGCCAACGTGTGATTGCATTGGTACGTCTGTTGACCACTGGAAAGTGCCAAATGTGGTTCCAAATCGAGCGCAAGTTGCTCGCAGGGATGGGACAGGCTGTGGGCTGATCGGAGAGCCTGGTCGTACCGGATCTCCACGTACAGTAGCATTGCCCAACAGAGTGCGTCCGATAACGGAGGAGTGTCAGAACTGGATGCTCACCGCGCTGTACCGTTGACGGACACTCACCTCTTCCAGAGTATGCGCACAGGTCACCCACAATTCGCAAGGCAGATGGACAAGAATTGAGCGAGAACGAAAGGAAGGATCAAAACCGGACTTTGGATTCACTTAGGAGGACACAGCCACAGGCCGTAAGCGCCCCTCTTAGGGCTCTTGTCGTGTCCCACGAGAACTGAGCGCGTCGGTCGTCGTTCGGCCGGGACTTGTACGGTAGAGAGGCCCAGAGAACTTGTCCAGCACACTCTAAGTACTGCTCCACCGGACCTCGATGCGGCGACTGACTCCGCAGAGGGTCCAGGGTGTTCCGAGGCGGTCCTATGCAGCTCTGAGAGGATGTGGGCCCGAATGTCCTGGCCGGGGACGTGGGTTGCGGTGAGGCTGATGCGCGAGGGAGGGGGGTTGCTACTCCCGGGAAAGGGTTATGCGAACGGAGTCCTACATTGATCCTAGGATACTCATTTCCAGAAACGCCAGCTGCGGTCCGCCGGTCGCTCTGCCCAGCTAGTTGCACGTGAGGCTGAGGTTTACGATGTGGCGTGACAAACAATCAGTCTACGATACCAGATGGCAGCCTGAAAGAAGTAGGCACTTACTTAGGTGTGTCATCGACGCGCCTAGGAAGCTTTGGAGGTCCGCATGCTTAGGATTGTGTCTATAAACAGGCGCGTCATGGTAAGAAGATCCTCCTTCGCAAAGTGGGAACTTGTTGGTACTTACTTATTCCATTGATGTGGCCGGGGACGTGCGTTGAATCAATCACACACTCTTGAAAGCGACTCGCGTGTGCCAGCATTTGCAAGCTTTCCTCTCCTTGATGAATGTGTGTCCGCGGTTCATACTCCCACTGCCCGGAGGTTCCCAGAGTTGCTGATCAAGGAAAATGCGGATGTGTATGTACCTGCAAACAGACCTAGCAGGTAGACCCTACTCTGACAGATAGAAGACAGACGTAGCAGACAGCATGCCATCTACAAGCTTGAAGCAGCTCGTATTCGAGGAGGACGCGGTGAAGTCATTGACGCTCGGTGTTACCCGAGGCCGGAACATAGCGGAGTGGTCGGAAGAACACGCGTTGACGATTCAGGCTTCAATATGACAGTGGGGTGACCTTGCACACAAGGTAATCAAAAAACGATCTCGTAGTTGCCAATCAACCCCAGCAATACACCCGAAAATGTAGTCTGCGCAACCCCACCGTGTACACTCAGACAGTCTCCTGCGGATGGGCGATCAGCTTAACCCCGCTGACCTGGTTGTTCTTCATGCGCTCGAGTCCCTCCGGGATCCCAGCCAGGCCGTTCGGAAGCACCTCAATCCTGTTCGGCTGCGCACACAACCCACACCGTCAGTCTGCGATCACACCGCAAGGACAAAGGCGAACACGCACCACGACGATCCCCTTCTCGAGCCACCCCGTCAGCCGTGCATACAGCTCCTCTCCCAACTTCACGTTCCCCGGCCACTGCAAGCTCGCATACGGCCGCGCGACCTTCTTCGACCCGCCATCGCGCTTCTCCCTCTCCGCCAGGATCTCCAACGAGAACGGGTGCGTGACGACGAGCCCGCCCCCGGGAGCGAGCGCATCGTATGCGAGGCACTGCGTCTCTGCCGCGGAGATCGCGTCGTATGCGTACACGATCGGCTCGCCCCCCGTAAGCTTGGGCAGCTGCGCGAGGATATCCGCGGGCGGAAGGGAGCGGTCGAGCACGTGTGTCGCACCGAGGGACTTGAGGTAGTCCGTGTGCTTCAACGAGGACGTCGTGATGATGGGCGAGAAGCCTTGCAGCTTCGCAAGCTGGATTGCTGCGAGTCGAGGTCAGTACGGAAGCGGGTCAACAGGAACGGCAGGCAGCGTCGAATTTTCGACCATGAAAAAGGCAAGGCAAAGGCGCACCTCGTAGACACCTGTTCGCCGAATTTTCACAAGGCAAATGTGTCTACGAGACGCGCCTTTTTCGTGAGTTTTCCCCGGTCGAGAACCCGCCGTTGCCCGCCGTGAGGACGCGAGGCAGCGTACCGTACTGCCCGACAGACGACGAGCCGCCAGAGATGAATGCCGCCTTGCCCTTGAACTTCGTCAGACCACCCTCTTCCCAGGGCGCGGGGAAGTCCAGGGACTTCGCGCCGGGCTCATGTGCCCAGATGCCGGCGGCGACGGTCGCAAGGCACAGCGGGACAGACGCAGCCTGCTCAAACGAGAGGTTCTCCGGGATCTGCCAACGAGGATCAGCAGCGGCGCCAGCCGACACATGCACGGTACAGACCTTCGCAACGTTCGTCGCGGGCACGACGGTGTACTGCTTGAACGTCGCCCTGTTCTGCTCGAACCCGCCAGGGAACAACACCTTGTCGCCCTTCGCAACGTTGGTGACCTCCGCGCCGACCTCTTCGACGACGCCCGCGCCATCGAGGCCGCCGATGAACGGATACCCTTGGATCATCGGCGGCTGCGTCGTCGCGGATTGTATCCCCACATCTGCCGGGTTGAGGGCGGCAGCGATCACCTTGATCAGCACGTCTTTGGGGCCGTGCACGGGGACAGGCCAGTCTTCGTAGATCTTCCATGGCGCGGCGGGGGCGGGGGAGCCAAGGATCTTCTGTGTGGTAGGAGCCATTGTGGTCACTGCTTGTGTGTGGTGATGTGTACTTTGGAGAAGATGAAGAGACTCAAGGTTTTATAGGTTCGAATAAGAGACTCAGAGTGGCTGCGCAGTGCATTCTAGACGTCGGATCTATTGGTGGGTCGGGTGTCTTACTGAGTAAACAGGAACAGGGATTCCGGATCGTGACAGACGCATCGCCTGTATGCGTCGGGAAAACGTGCAGCTTGCGGCAGTGGATGATAGTGTGACATGAGGAGCCGCCGCACACGGTAGTTGCGGGTCGGATCTACCCGTAGCTAGGTTGGGCGGTAGATATTCGTCGAGGGCGCTTGAGTTCTGTAGAGGCCTGTAGAGCGGTGCGTGCGTGTCGACATCACCTTATAGAGAACAATCGCGGTCGATGAACGGTTACCGTTGTCTATACGGGTGGCCTGTATCATAGTACTTGTGGAAATCCTCGGCGTCCACCTCGTTCCGCATACAACGCATGAGTATTACTTGGTCGCTGCACCATGCACGAGTAGCAGCGGACGCAGTCATACTTACCTTGAATCGTCTGGCAGTCCACTGAAACAAAAAGCGAGCCTTACTAGTTGCATTGTCGCTGTTGTCTTCATGGGCACGAGCAGCATCGCGCGGCGTCCGACGGCCGTTGGCAAGTCGCGGGGCGTGCACCTTGTGGCCCTCCTTGGGCTTTCTTGGAAGTCTGGAAGGGTGGTCCAGGGTGTCCCTCTTAGAGTCATGGCGTCATGACTCCGTCGATGACGCCAGGGGAAGTGAAGGAGTGCAGAGAACGCGTCACCGCAACTGGCGGGCCTACAGCGCGTCTATCACGTGACCGCATATACTCCGTTTTAGGCAGGAGTTTCGGGCACTATACATAAGGCTTCAGCTTCAGTGCCGTCCTCACGTCTGCTCTCCGCTTTTCTCCCTCCTTCCGCCACCATCCCTCACTGCTTCCACACCAAGGGCGGCCTTTGCTCGCGGCTTACATTGTCCCCTGTCTAATACCTCTTCTGATAAGGCTCAACTCGACGGCGCGTCGCGCCGTCGCGGTTTACCGGCCACCACGCGCATCCCTCGTAGAGCGCAGTGCGTATCCGCCGCGCAGCGCTGCCGCTCACTGGTTGCTTCGGAGCTATCAAGTACGTCTCGCCGTTGCAGCTCCCTCTTCCCAAGCCGGTGGCTTTTGCTAGTGGTGGAGAGGTATGTACTGGAGATTGCGGACCAGGTGAGTGCCGTGTCGGATCGGTCTCCATCTCCGCATGCCTTGTCTGCAGTGTGCAAGTACATTGCTCCATACACTCCATACCTGCTGGGCCAAGGTAAGCTTGCCATTCACATCTCTCCCACCAGTCATGGCTCCATAACCTGCGGCTCCTCGCCGTTGACAACCTGCGGCCTCCCTCCCCGCTTCCAGCACTGCGCTCACACGACATCTTCTGCGAGGACTGCACAGGGCTATCTCGATGGGATGTTTTCGTACCAACCTTGTTGCTTGCTGCGCGCGCGCTGGTTCATTACGTTCTCTCTATTCTGTACCCACAGTCTGCTGGAGTCGCTAGCCCAACACCTATTGCTTGCTGACGCGACGTTCTCGCGCGCCGATTTGTTGCATACTTACTGCGTAGTGACTGTTACGTTAAGCATACAATGATGTATTCGTACGGACCACTTAAGTAATATATTTTGTCGCTCGACCATATGCGAACTCGAGCGCAAACCGCCCTGAAGCCCCTAGTAAGGCCGTCGAGGGACGTCGAACTGGCTGTATATACCCCATCAATGGTAGAGCTATGGGCAAGGTTCTGTAGAGCTCGACAGAGTCGTCGCACGGGCTCGACAGGGCTCTACAGAACCCCAGTGGTGGCGCTACCGTGCATTACCCTGTACCCCAGTGCCTTCCCTGTAAGTCGACAGAGGATTACTGGGTTCTACGGCTTCAATCATGCGCTGACGGCCGTCTACCAGGGCTATAGACATATACCAGAACTATAGTATACTAGGACAGGGACTGTCGATTTCCCGACGTGTAGGAGAGAGGTTAACCACGGTCTCATACGGTGTCGTTCTTACTTGCATAGCTATGCCAAGCCTCCAACTTAGGTGTGGGTCCTTCCGCTTGTGCCACTGTGATCGCCGAGGCGCGCGCGATGCATGGAAGGTACCGGTAAGTACTTACAACGGCGCCGGCAACACGGGGTCCGTGCATCCGAGATGACCACGCTTGCTTACGAGTATTCGACTGTTTAAGTGAAGAGACAGTCGTTAACCACATGTACAGCGGATGCATCGCCCATACCCTAATCTTGGACTCACCTCACATACAAGCTCTTTGGACGGCGCCGAAGGCTACGGTGGATATGATAGCATTATACAAAGCGACGACTGACATCAAGACGCGAGATGATTGGAGGGAGGACGACTTCATCGTCGGTTGGACGAGGTCTCTATGTTCCGCGAACAGATCCTGACGGGGTCTCCTGCGGACGAACAACAAGCTTCATGCCGCTGACCGTGCCCTGCTTCAGCCGCTCCAACCCCTCCGCGATTCCCGCAAGCCCGTCGGGAAGCACCTCCACCCTGTTCGGCTGGCGCACACGCACACGGTCAGCAAGCGGACACGCAAGCGACAATTCCAGGAGACAGACGTACCACGATAATCCCGGTTCGCAGCCAGTCCGTGAGACGGCTGCAAAGCTCTAGGCCGAGCGCCCTGTTGAAATCCGCATGCACGCTGCCGAACACGAAGACGAACCGCTTGCCGTCGCCGTCCTGCACCTTGTCGACGGGGATCGCGGCGGTCTGGGTGAGGAGGAGGGTGCCGCCCGGGGCGAGGGCGTCGTATGCGAGCACCTGCGTGTCCGTGGACGAGATGGTATCGTACACGTACTCGATCGGCTTGCCGATTGTGATCTCCTGGATCTCGCGGAGGACGTCCACGAGAGCGAGAGAGCGGTCGACGACGTGAGTCGCGCCGAGGGACTTCAGCAGGTTCGCATTGTGCGCGGACGCCGTGGCGATGATGGGCGAGTGCCCGGACAGCTTCGCCAGCTGGATGGCTGCACGAAGTCAGGTGGATGCCACGAGCTGCAGCGTCGAGAAGACGTACCGTACTGTCCGACGGAGGATGAGCCGCCGAGGATCAGGGCTGGCTTCCCGGCGAACTTTGTCGTGCCCTCTTGCTCCCACGGAGCAGGCCAGTTCGCAGACCTGGCGTCCGGGTGGTGGCTCCAGAGCCCGGTCGCGACGGTCGCGAGCCCCAGCGGGACCGACGCCGCTTGGTCGAAGGAGACGTTGTCGGGGATCTGAGAGCACTTATCAGCCACGGCGTCGACGAGCATAATTTCAGCGACACCGCACCTTCGAGGTCCGGTCCGCAGGTATGATGCAGTACTGTTGGAACGTGGCGTGCGTATTGGCGAAGTCGCCCTGGAAGACACTGCAGAACGCGTCAGCACCGGGCTGATATAGTCACACACGCAGGGGAGAACGTACATCCTGTCACCTTTGGCGAGGTTCTTCACCTCGGCGCCGACCTCTTCGACGGTGCCCGCGGCCTCGCAGCCCGCGACGTGCGGGTAGCTCTGCACGTACAGGCCGAACGCCTGGATCTTCCAGTCGAGCGGGTTCAGGGCGGTGGCAGCGATCTTGACGAGAACGTCCTGGAGACCGGGAGTGGGGACGTCGGTGATTGCGAGCTCCCAGTTGCCGTGCGCTGCAGGGAGGACGAGGGACTTCTGTGTCGACATTGTGGAGATGAGGAGTGGTGGAATGGAATACTGATGACTGCAAGCTCACCAGCTTTTATATCTTCGCGATCCCTCTACGTGCTATGTTTTCCACGTCACTGTGAGTCCCGTCTCATGTCTTGAGTTTTACGTGGCCTTGGTCGCTCAGCACAAATCCAGACTCCA
>WJSG01019556.1:0-19879 GCA_016618145.1 Sanghuangporus lonicericola
GACGATCAGAGCGACAGTGGGTTGTCCGTCGTTAATCACTGTATCCGTTTCTGATCTGATTTGCCACAGTTGGGATATTCGGTCTATTCTTCGTCAAGGATATGCATATGATCTGAACGCAAAGCTGAGTTGTTGTTGCCAGACGCGAGTGCACTCCGAGTGGAAGGATATAGCCATATGATAGCAAGTGTACGAATACAAGGATGTCTCGCGAATGCGCTACCAATTGATTTGCTCTTGACAACGAAGAAGTACCGGCCGATGAGAGACACACATTGCGCAGGTCAAGACCAATGACCGAAGACAGAACCGCCGGCGAAACCCGACGCGGACCGTAATTGTATGAGTCACTGAACCCCCTATACTGATTGGCTCCGAATATGAAGACGGGGTCATAGAGAGCATGGCTGCGCCTCCTGCAAGCCTCGAGAGTTTACTCAAAGAGAGTTCAGAACCTGCTCGAGGCGTGGAACCGATGAGGAGACTGACCGCGTCGCAGTCGCGCACGTTGGCCCAAGGTGTCGCTCACACCACTACCCCGTCCCCGCCCTTAAGGCCTTACCTCCTGCGCCTTCCGAGCCGATAGACCCTAGCCGACCTCTGAACACCTTACTGTTCCTCTGATGCTCCCTACGCAACCATTGGCGAAGATCATCTGCTCTCCTATGCCTGTAGGCATCCTCGCAAGTCAGTGAATCTTGAACGGCATGCGCGACGCCAGGTTGACCATCTGTGGATGTCTCTCAGGTCCGTCTCTGAGGACACAACGTGTCGCAGCGGTAGAGAGGCACAGGAGGTACCACAGCAAGAAACCCTCGTGCGTGTCTCGATCAGCAGACAGATCTTCCAGCTGACAGATACATTGTCTCGTTCGTGTCTCCGCCCGTGCCAATGTCCAGGAAGAGCGCAGTCGTGGACATGAATACCGAGTACGCCTTGAGAGCGCGGAGAGCTGACGAGGCTAAGAGTTTGGAGGTGTGGCGTATCACGGTCTACATGGAGCAGGGTAACTTTGCCGGCGCCACCGCGGCGCACGACAGAGTGTACTCGACTCTCAAGGCGAAAAGGAGGAGAGGGCGGACAGGGAGGGACAGGGAAGTTGATCGCTGAGAGGAACATGTAAAGCAACGCATCGCGAATCTCCTTCAATTCCCAGTCACAGTCTGCAAACAGGGCCCGGCCTACTTAGCAGCGAAAGCTGAAGCTTTGAAGGGCTGACGATACACGGCAGGCATCTCGGTGTTTCGGACGGGCCAAAAGGCATGCCAAAGGGCAGAAAGCCGCCGCGCGAGGTTACCTTTCGGCCGGGATTCAGGCTGAAAGGAAACCTTTTGGCCAGTCGTGCTCTGAAATGGGACAAAAGGTATCCTCGTGCGGCGTGTATTTGGCCCCTTTTCCCCCGTACAAAACGCGGGTATGCCTGCCGTGATATCGACTCGAACAAGCTTTGGCTCGAGGACGGAGCGCCCCTGGTTCGCCGACGGGGCGGAGCGCCCTCGGAGACGCTGCGTCTCTAACTCTGTTGGCTGTATTGCTACCTCACGAGCAGCTGCAGAATCGACTCACCGCCAGTCCGTTGGTGTCCAGGCTCCTCCTCCAGAGGGTGAGGTACAGATAGGTCGAAGACCCCGCCTGCAAAGTTCTTGGACAGGGAGAGAACGAGCCGCTGTCACGCGCGACTTCCAAGGTGGCCAGGGCTCCAGATGTCGATGAAACGCGATGAGTCTTGGGGAGCTTGCTGGTAAGGAGGAGAGTTCTAGCGAGCAAATAAGCTTGGATACTGCGAAAAAGGTCATGTAGACGTACATTGACGGTTTCTTCCAACGTGAGTGTCGCCGTGCTGTGCCTCTGAGTCTCCAGACTACCGCTCGGCACTGTGCTTTCCTACGCGCGCCCAGAGAATAGCAACTTACCTCGGGCTCACGACAGCCCTCCACATCCACGCTCAAGACCCGGTGCCCTCAGATTGTTGCGTGAAGTACAAGCATAGTAGCAGCAAGGAAGTGGCAATTTTCCACATAGCACGAGAATGCGTAGAAAGAAGAGCAGAGAGAGGCAAAGGAGGCTGAGTCGAGGATCACCAGAGTTATTATTAATATATCTTGGTTTGTTCGCGCTGTCCGCGTATTGAAAGCCGTCCAAGATTTGCAGTGGGCAAGGCAGCAGATAATCCGAAAGACAGGTTGAGAGTGAGGACTATGGACAGGACAGCTCAAGCGCCCAACCTCAAGCTTGGCGCACACCGGTCCGAGGAGCCCGATCTCCAATTCGCGCTCTTCAGACATGCAGTACTGATCCTTCTCCTTCTCCTCCTCAGACCTCGGCACGAACCGCCAGTACCTGGCTCCGGAAGGATGTCGAAAGGATGAAGATGTTACTGAGCTGCTGCAATCTGAGACTGTGAGTGTCCTTCGCTGCAGAGACACACGCTGTCACCGAAACTCGCTCCTGTGCGGTCATACAGCGTCATGCTCAACTCTTTCCTCGTCGGCGCCCGTCTCGACTAGCTAAGATCAGCGCCGTTCGCAGCGTCTTGAGGAGCTCTATAGATAGTCTCCGTGCCTTCAGTCAATCCACCTTTGCTACGCTCGTGACTTGCGCCTTCTGCCCCGACTCCTTCACGCTTGCGTCGAGCTTGCAGTGTCCTGTCGCCATGGTGTCTATCCAACCTTTCACTGACTATCCATCTGTAGGCCTCGATGCTATAGTACTTGAAGATGTCCTGCAATCCTCCCCGGATGACTCATGCATCGAAACCCCAGGGACGTCCGTCACATCCCCACCGCAATCCGACCCCCTTCAGGCCGTTCCCAGCCGCAGCCGCAGCAGATCTTCTTCACCAGCTTGCGCGACCCAGGCCGCACGGAGGAGGGTCCGTCCAACTATTGCCTTGGCCCCGGGCCAACCTCCTACGAAGCGCGGCAACCCTCGGATCCGCGTATTTGTCGCTTGCTACCAATGGTAAGCCCGAAGCAATTGCTGGTCACCAGCCTCTTTCTTGTCCGTTCATGTACTCTGCGATTACGACGACGATACCACAGTGGCACTCGCTAACAACTTTCACCTCAGCCGGGCGCGCAAAATACGTTGTGACGGCGCGAAGCCTGTATGCCAACATTGTCAGAAGCGGCCCTCTGAAATGGAGCAATGCAACTATGACTCGGGGCCTAATCGGCGAGGACCAGAACGGAGCAATGCCCGGAAGCACACTTCGCAGCAAGGATCGACGGTGACGACGCCGCTGACGCGCAGACGGAGCGGGGGCAGAACTCACGCTAAATGCACAAAACCCCGCGAAGACGCCAACGCCAACGTACAAGCACCTGACGCGGAGGATTCTGCCGCTGAGGCGCAGGAGTCGCTTCAAGAACATGATTGTTTTCAGTTCTCTGACGTAGGTCGTTGCAATTCACCTTGTTGCTACTGCTGATAGTTAGCTCTTATAGGCGATGCTGTGGGACTTGGATGTGACAAACTCCGGCCTGCTGCCCCACCACTACGATGCAACCATGTCAACAGACCACTCGCAGCTTCAGATCCCAGACTTCTTGGAAGATGCGGCGCAGGAGGAGCAACAGCACGCCATTCCTCCCCGGCCAGGCACCCAGTTCGCGCGCGAGACCTGGTGGGATGCTCTAATCACATTCTACGCTACTGAGCGCGATTCTGGCGACGTTGACGTAGTAGTCGTCTCGCTATCCCAGGCCCAGCGGAGCGCCGCATTAAACACGATCATAAACGACCTGAAGGCTCTTCTGCAAGCGTCTCCATGCTGGGTCGGCTTCCTGCATCTCCCGCGTTTCTTCGACACCCTCTTCAACCCCGCCCGACGAAGCTCCCTCCAGCCCAGTCTCCTGCTAAGCGCACTTGCTCTTGGAGCGTTCGTACAGAGTTCCCACGCCGAGAATGGCCCGCGAGGAAGGCAGAAGGCGTTGAAGCTTCTGGAATTGGCGCACGGAGCCCTCGATGGCGCCCTTGCTACCGGCTGGGTCGACATCGGGCTTGCACAGGCCGCATTGGTGCGTGCGCAATGTTCATGAACCGAGTCACTGATGTAGAACGAGGAATTCCGTCCCAGCTCATCGTCTATTTCGAGATGCAGTCGCATCCTCTGCAGTCCGTTGCACGGTCCCGGTCAGCGATATTGCTGCTGGATTCGCTGATGAGACTGTTCTCCCTCGCAACCGTGGACGAAGGCATCAAGCCCAGAGGTCACTCGCCCTTCACGCGTGTACGCCCCACAGCCACCCATGTGGGGTTCAGTGCCGCCGCGCAGTCAGCCTTCTTCTCCCCGCAGATGGCGCCGAACGATTATTGCGTGGCAGGGCAAGCATCAGCAAGACCTGATCTTGGTGCCCCTCTGTCTTCATCGAGCGCCGATGGCAGCAGCACAAGTAGTTCATCTTCCTCTCCTGCGTCCAGCGGCAGCTCACATGGATGCAATTGCCACGCCCTCTCACTTGGTACGAGTTGGCCGTCGATGCTCGAGTTCTCACCGGCTTTCGGTGCTTCGACACTACGGTGGCCCGAGGGGCTTGCGGAAGGCGACTTCAGGCGAGAGGAAAGCCGGAGGCTCGTCTGGGCTTCCGTTATGGTGATTGGGAATCTCCACGCCTACATAGCTGCATTCCCAGGTGTCGCCGCGATAGACAGCGGGAGCCTGCTCGTCCGAGAGCCCGAGAACGTGAGTGTGGCTTCTTCCTCTGCATATTGACCTTCACGCTGATGCTCATCCACGCGGGCCCCGTAGTTCGCCTTGATGCTTCCAGGGGAGGCGCTCGCAGCAGCAGGTGCGACGGTCGNGTAGTTCGCCTTGATGCTTCCAGGGGAGGCGCTCGCAGCAGCAGGTGCGACGGTCGAGCCGGATGACATGTGGACGCTGGCGATGCGCACGATGCTTCTCCTGCACGTCTGCATGCGTGTGCGGGAGAGCAAAGGTGTCGAACAGGCGGAGCGCGCGCACGTCGGGGTGCAGGCGTGGCTTGAGATCGACGACCTCGAGCGGCGGCTCGCGCGACACACGTGCAACCTCGATGCGTCGTTTGGTTATCAGGTGAAAGAGCTGCTCTTCCAGTGAGTACCATTTCCTATTCTATCCGGTCCTCTTGATACAGCGTGAGGTGTGCCAGTGCTGACATGCTCGGGTTGTCATAGTATGCGGATGTTGGCCTCACACGAGTTCCGCAACTTCGTACCGGAGGTCACGACGTATGTGCTCTTCCCCTCTCAATGTGTACTTTCGTTCTCAGACGCATATAACTCACGTACATGTCTCGCGCCTCATCGGACAAATGCAGCACCGGAAGCAAACTGTTTTACCGCGACAAAGCCGAAGAGTGGCGTAGGTCATTCCGTCGCTGGGCATCCTCAGCTGGCGTTGTCCGCTCACTACACAAATTGACCAAACTCAATATTGCAGTGCGATACGTCGACGAGTGTGACAGCTGGGTGTGGAAGACCTTCAGCATGGAGACAAAGTCGCCCTCGCGTGATCCGAACCGCAAGTCGGCCCTCATCTTCTGGTTCATCGCCAACATCCGAAGGTCGGTCCCGCCCGTCTCGTACAGCGCATGGTGATGTTGATGCTCACACAATCCTTCTCGCAGGGCGCTCACACTATGGGAAAATGACCATGAGCTGATGTACGGACTCGAACTGTCGAAGCGTTTCGCAAAGCACGCCGAGTACCTGATGCTGTTCTGGCCGAACATATGTGAGTCGTGCGACCGTTGCGCTGTTCTGTGCCGCAGGCTGACAAGTATACACACGTTGCAGCCTTGCACGAGGTCTGGCAGGCTGTGCGGATGAAGCTGGTGGAGGCATGTCTTCAGGCTGGGATTCCGCCGCCATCTACCGACTTCCCTCGGATTCCACCTACCGCCGCATAGCCGCTGTCATCTCAACATTCTGGATATTCAACTTAGGAATTAGTTTTCGTGCCTCTGTAATACTATCGACGTCAAGCTGGTGTTAATGGAACTGGTTATATGGAACCTCCCTCGTCTTCCGGGTGTAGCCACTGGCAGCGGGTCGTAGGAAGTGAGGGCAGCCTCCCGGTCTGAACTCATTTCTTGAGTCTCAGATCAACAACAGTGGCAGAAGAACGACAATGATCACATTATGACTGGTCAATGGCAGGATGGTACAAGTCGTGCATTACTGCTAAGTATTGGGGCCCCGGCCGAATCACCGGAAACATATTTACTCGAAGTCCCAGCTGACCTGAATGCGTCCCGAATCGAGGCTGGCGAGCTGCTGGAAGGCGGAAGGGGAGAGGTCGATGCTGCCCGAGCTGCAGCCGGGGCACAAGTCGCCGATGGTAGCATCGACCCACTGACCCTGGTCTGGAGAGACAGGAAGCAGGAAGTCAGCGGGGTGCCATGTAAAGCAGGAAGTGGCTGGGCACTCACAGTTGACTCCGATGTGACGCCAGCAGTTCGCGCCGCCAGCATACTGGTCTGCGCTGAGGGCGACGATGAAGTCGGTGTTCTGGAGGGGTGCGCCGCAGGCACCATATCCACCGTTGGGGTAGTAGTAAGTAGCTGCGGACGCAAAGCGAATAGCGAATGTCAGAGCGAAGGTCTCGAAGTGTGGCAGAATGTGGAAACTCACCGTCTCCGTAGTTCGTATCAGCGGCGGCGGGGGCTGCATGGACAGAGGCGACAGCGGCGACGACAGCAACAATGGCGGCGTTGAAGAACATGGCGAGGATGGTGATTAGGGTGGTCGTGAAGTAAACTGGGAGGTTGGGCTTTGTGATATCGCAGAGTAGGAGTGAGGATCTGCTATTCCTTCAAGCAAGTCGACAGCTTTTATATCTTCAGCCTCTGTGCCGTCGTCCGCCTCCGATGCACCTTGAGCCATTAGCTCGCAAAACAGCACCAGTGCCAGACTCCGATCGGCCCATGGCGTCCTCTACCGTCAAACGCAAATACGGAGCGGCACGGAGTACTGATTCGCCCAGGCGATCACAACAGCGCCTGGAAGTCTTCCGAGGTCAACAGTGTAGAGGGGCCGTGGCGAAGTTTCATTCTACCTCAGCGCGGAGTGAGTCGGAGGTGCAGAGGTCAGGCGATATAACAGCAGGTGGAGGTCAGTATGCATTTGCCTCAGACTTCGGACGTTGAGACATCGTAGTGCTGTCCGTCTCGCGTCTTGCGGTTGACGATTCCCCAAGGCCTACATTGACGGGTCTATCGCTTGACGTGCAGATAGACCAGCGCGCTTCAACATTTCCGCGACGCATGTCATTGGCAGTTGTTGAGCTTGCGTCTAAGGCAGGGCGGTACGAGGGATGCGGCCGTTTCAATCCACGTTGATTGTCGCCCGGTGAGCGCCATGGTTTCAGAGCCTATGTAGAGTTCAAGCAGTGGACTAAATGCCACACTATACCACCAGGACGCGGGTGAAGCGCGCACGGGTGCGGAGGTCAGCTCGGAACCTATAACTCACATCTCCGCGCGCTACAGGCGGCGGGACTCCGTGAAGTCAAATGGTCGAGTTGCCGGTGTATGAATGCTGAGCTTAACGGCCCCATCAATGGGTAAAAAACACACGAGGTCAGATTGATTTCCCGCGGAGACTATGATGCACGACTCGCCGAACGCACTGCATCTCCCCCATCCAATGAGAATGGACGTACCATGGCGGGTATGTCCTTGATTCGATGATAGCGCGGCCTGTATCATGAGTCTGACATCGTCGGCTGAGGGAGTTGCGAGGCGGACGTTGTCGGCTCGATCTGCAATGACATCTCAACGCCACTTGAGTGTGAGCTTGAGACAGTATAAAGAACATGTGGCACGATGACACACAAGAATGCCAGCGGACGAATCGATCTGGGTGGTCGCAATCATCTGCATCGTCTCCTCATAGCTCTGCCAGCAGCAAAATCAGTGAGCGTTTTTCGAACAAAACAAAGCTCACACGGACGTTCTCTGGGAAGAATCATGAGGCTGAATAGTGCCGGTCGGGCTCCTCGACGTTAGACTTGAAGTACATAGAAGTCTAAGATCGTGCTTAGCCGGGACGCTCCTCTTCCATAGACCACCATCACTAGGTCTTTTCCCACGGTCACTGGCACTCGGAGCGGCCATACCGTGAGGATACAATATCACAGAATGAACTAGAACACGGATATGGGCGTATAGATAAGACAGCAGTCTGCTGCAGCGCGATTCAGAAGGGCAGAGACCCAGGAAAGCCGGAAGGCAAACAGAGAGAGAGAGCGAGTCCTATGACGCGATACAGTCCTAGCTGAACGTATCTATTGCTCTGAGCTGGGAGAATAGCTCAAAGTCGAGCATGACAACGCTACCACGCCTGAGAATAAGGAGCTCAGTGTGAGCAAGTACTCAAGGCGGATGCCAGCGCATCTGGAGAGACACAGAGTAGAACCCCAACCTAAGGTTAGAGGCAGGCTGCTCGCTTCCCTAGCTCACGACCGAATACGACCGAACCGAATCATTTCGATGTGACCTGTCCCAGCGCAGGAGACGGCGCGAGGTACTGCACACCCCAAGAGAGGCATTTTGGGCTGAGTCGCTACATACGTGCATTCCCTAATCACATCCCGGACCTGTGAAGGACATTCTGGCCCTGCTAAAATAGCACGCCCGTGCTAGCCTGGCTATGCCCCAAATCCGGCCGAGGCCGAGGCTCGACCAGGATGCTCCAGCAGCCCATCGGCCGAAACGGCACCCAGAAAGAGACCAAACTGGATATAAAGCGACAAGAATGAACTTCAGAAATTCGGCCCCGAATAGCGGCCCATGCATTTCCACTGTCGCAAGGAACATCCCTACTCTAAACCGACCAAAGTCCAACCAGCATAACAACATCCCCACCATGAACCGACCACGCCCACTCTACACGCACCATAAATCACAGTAACGACAGACAAGGTGTGAATCCCAAGCACACCCAACGACGTGCCCACGACTCGCACAACCACCATCCCACCAAGCAGTAACGACAGATGAGGTGTGAAGCCCAAGCACACCCAACGACGAGCTCACGACTCGCACGAGCACGACCCGACCAAGTAGTAACGACAGACGAGGTGTGAAACCCAAGCACACCCAACAACTAGCCCTCGACTCTCACTACCACCACCCTACGCTACGTGACCTGACTAGTCAACCGCCAGGCCGAACGCGAAACGGTACGGCGAGCCTACGAGATGACGAGAACCCCCCCCACAATCGAGCGGTGCGGAGAAGCGGAGGTGGAGATCTACGCATGGTGGGCAGGGTACGGGGAGGAGACGGATGGACAGAAACGCTCGAGAGTCCTGACGAACGTCCACACGTACGCCACTAGACTGAGACCGACGGCACCGCTCGACGTTGGCACCCCCGTCAGGCTGATAGCGCTGTCCAAACTCATCCCCTCCGTCCCACTGGCAACACTCGACCAGTACGCCCCGTACGACCCCCATATCTGCGGCAGAGTGTCCGCCATCGTAGGCTTTGGCGGAGGTTGGGTGAGGGTGACGATCGCGAACGAATGCGAAGGAAACGACGTGGAGACAGTAGGGATCGACATTCCCCACGTCCCAGGAGTAACCGTCCGGAGGACGTGGCTGGAAGGTCCGGAAGTGTGCCTGCAGTGGATAGGGCCGTGTCCGGAGGGCGGACTCCAGCAGCTTGGAGACGAGGCACGGTCTGGTCTGTGCGCGGCGAAACGGTGCCGACTCCAAAGACAGACGGACCCGACGATAGTCCCGTTTCGAGCCTGGCCTGCGGGGAAAGAGGAGAAGGAGAAGAGGAGACCTAGAAGGGCGGAGAGAGGAGTCATGATGAGACACAAGTGGACGGAGAACTAAGTGTGTAGACAACTCACATTGTACGATGGATAGTGTTGTATGAGAGATCGCCTGAGCGCAAGCCGAGCCAAAAGATGCATGACGTATCTCCAGCACACTGCAGTCCAAAATTTAGAGCGTCATGAGTTAAGGCACACGCAGATCAACAACTACGTTCAGCGCACTGACCGACTGGGCCACGGCACTAGAAAAGGAAGACGAGACGCCGAGGTGTTGCATCGAAGAGACTGTCGGCTGTAATGACGCGATTGAGCACGTCCCGGCGCGCACGAAAACACACGAAGGAGTGACGACAGTAGAAAGAGATGCATGTGAGGTGGAGGGTCTTGAGCACGGCGACATGGAATGGCCAAACGGGCGACTTATGTAGTAACGGCGGAGGACGATTCCCGCTAGCAGACTGTCAGCGACCAGGCGAAAACAACTGAGAGAGAACGTACAGCATGTAAAGGACAGGCTGGTATGCCGGCTTGACTGCCTCCTCAGGAAGACGGCAGGCTACCCGTATCTAGACAAGCAATGCGATTGCACGACGAGTCAGACGCGTTGAGAACGAAGAGCTGACGATATATGGCAGCATAAACTCTGACTAAACAGAGCGGACTGCGGCAGTCTAATCTAGGCCACAGCCTCGACCGGAACACGGCGGGCCCCGAAAACCGGAGAACTCCTTGCGCCCATCAGGCGCGAGAGCCAGTGGCCTAGAGCAGAGGGTCCGAGGACAGTCTACCAACGGGCTAAATCAGGTTCAATCCCCCAGAAGGCATGCACGATCCTCCAGAGGTTGTGGCAGCGAAGGAACTTGGTGAAACGGAAACGCCGCCACATCGGTCTGAGCTGCAAGGAAGCTTCTGAAAAGGAAGATGAATGTATGAAGAGCAACGGCGCGCGATCCGGGCCCTGTGAGGACGAACCTGCGCCAAAAAGTCAAATCGATAGATTGATGAGCCGAGTAAGCGGCCCAGGAAGGGACAACGACAGGGAACATGATCTGCCAACCCAAAAGCGAGCGAAATCGCAACGCCATAGTCAGAACAATAGACGGGAGAACAGAAACACGCACAAAGGAACTGTGTAGTCCGTACTCAAGCTCTGTTGGCGAAGAGCGAAAGGAAAGCGATGCCCAGTCTGGCGGAGGCGGAGACGCGAGTGAAACGAGGAAGAGAAGGGTGCCGTGATGCGTGAGTCTGGTCGGGAGGAAGCAGATCGAGAGTGATTACTACGCAATTAGTATAGCGACGCAAACGCACCTAGCGCGGACGCGGACCTCATGCGTACACTCTCCCCGTGCCTCTCATCCCAGGATGGGGAGAGCTAGCGTCACTACCCCACCTGACGGAACAAGACGATCAGTAGAGAGTCGAGGAGGCTGGTGATAACAGCTCGAGCACAGAGGAGAAGTGGAGAGGACAGATCTGTAAGGCGCCTCACGGTACTGACCGAGAAGTCGCTCCCAATAAAGGGAAGGTTAGAACGGATGTTTGTAATCACTGCAGATAGGATGCCGGAACGGGTCAGGCGCTGGATAACCCCGCCCCGACGCGACCTCCGTCTCGCGATCCTCTCCCTGCTGGCAACCACTCGACATACAGCGGCAGCACCACAACTACGTACGAACATGCATCGGCGGCGAATACGAGTATGGAACGAACAAACAAGCCGCTGCAGAGTCTGCAGCTCGGTACTTGGACGTACCCCGTCCCCCTCCATCTGACCCCTCACGCCTCCCTCTGAGCTTCTGCTGCTTTCACGCGCTGGCGAGAACACCCCAATCCCTTCCCCATCGGCATCACATGCACGACGAGAACGCGGAAGTACCCGTTCTGCAGGAGAAGAGACCCTGCTATGTCCGCAAACGGAAACCACGCATCCATGCCGCCTCGGATATGGCCCCCTGGTGCTGTCGGGATGGGACAAATTCAATGTCCAGACACCCCGCCCGACCAGCTGAAGACGAGCGATGACGAGCTCCCCGTAGCCTCGGACGATGAGGGGACGATAACGAGGGGTCAGGAAGGCGTGAGTCAAATGGATACTCGGCGAGGGCCACTGGTGAGTACTCTGCCTAGGCTAGAGTGCTAAGTACCAATCGTGCCGTAGAGAGAAGACTCCGACTCCCTCCCCTCGAGCTCACCCCTCAGCTTCTCTTCTGTCGAGTCGGCGGTATTCGATGACGGCTCTCGTTCGACTGCCATCAAGCCTTTCGAGGGGAGATCTGAGAGCGCAGCGCTGTGGGACGCTCTCGGTCCCTCCCCTGTGCACACTCCAGGCCCTGGAGAGCAGCCCTTCCAGTATGACATCCCACCCCACCTGGAGGACGGCGAGCTCGCGATCCCCAACTACGACATAAAGACTCCGCCGTCCAACCAGGCTGCCAACCTCTGGACGGACCGAAGACGCGACCACCGCTACAGCAACCAGGAGCATGGACACATCCCTCCGTCTGTCCAACCCTCCGACGACGACAGCTCGACCAGACGTAAACGGAACTGGGGAGGCTCCCCGGCCTCCGAGGAGGCGTACAGATCTGCCCGAAGACCGAGACGTGCTGAGCCTGACGACGTCTCCGAGCCCGGAGACGACGCACAACACCCTCAGTCACTCCGGACATTGCTCGGGAACCCGTGGCGGTCAGGAGATAGCACACGTGGTCGTTCAGCAAGCTTCCGCCCGGTCGTAACATCGACGCCGCGGCGCGTGTCATCCCGGAACTTCCCCAACTTTGTACCAGATAGCGGGGCCAACGTCTCGGGCGCCCCGCCGACTCCCTTCAGCGCTGCGTCGTCGGGGACGGCGCGAGGGCATGAACGTTCGCCATCGCGACGCAGCAACTCGAGGAGCTGTGAGGCGCAACAACTCTCCGAGCGTCGGTCTGCGCGAGAATCGGATGAGGAAGGCGCTCCTCGCGGAGCGGCCATGGACATGGACCTGGACAGCTCCGACCTCCTCCAACCGCGCGGACGCAGCCGTCAGGAAGTCAGCCGCGAGCGCATCCGCGCGCGAGCATGGTCGAAGGGCCGAGGACCGAGGTCACTATACGACATCATCACGGGCCCAGGACGCGAGGACACACACACGCGCGCCGATAAAGCTGAGCCACGATGGGCAGGAGGATACGCCCCGCTGCCATCCAACAACAACGAGGACGGCCTCGACCATCGCGCCCCGAGGAGGGCTGTTGACGATCTTGAGGACGCGCACCACGGCAACGTACTGGCGCACAGCAAGAGTAGGACCCCCTTCTCAGCGATCCCACACACAAGAGCGTGGCAGCACCGCGCGGGGCAGGAGGCTTCTGAACGCGACGATGGTCGACGCGTCCCAGCGGAGCACCAGCGGTACGAATACGACCGAAGGTCGGAGGAGTCGAGAATGGAGGAATCTCTGGACGGATCGCGTGACGAGGACAGCTGGTACGGAGGGAACTGGGGCCCAGGCAGCGACGCCGGCCTGACTGAGCACCGCGATGACTGGTACGGCAACGAGGGCCCCACGCCGACAGCTCTAGCTAGCGGCCACGACGCGGAGGACTCCCCCGTCATCGTCCAAAGCCCGAAGAACGCAAAGTGGCACGTACACTCCAGCGACCCCGAGTCACTTCTCATGGGGCTCGCGGACGACTGGATCAACACAATTTGGAAGGATGGCAGGCCTGTCGTGGTCTTTTGGGTGTACAATTACCGGTACACGAGCAACGGCGTCATACACCGACATATCGAGACGGCGGTACACGCCATAACGAAGCACATCACAGGAGAAGAGGCCTTCTGAGTCGTACCCCCGGAGCAGGACACCAGCCGGACACTTCCCCCGCGTGAGTTGCCCTTCCTCTGGGCGATCCGCGGCCTCACCGAAGGCGGCGCGAAGAAGATGATGACGGCCCACGTCATCACGACGAGGAGCGTAACCATCATCACCCACCCGCGAGTGCTGAGCAACCCGCGTTGGGTCTGCGGGCTCGGCGGTTTCCTCCGGCCCAACGTTAGCATCATACGCGAGGCGGTGATGAGTGTCCTGGCGTCCGAGAAGATGCTGCGAACCCTGGAGGAGCTGACGCGAAGCAACTGGCGCCTCCGGCACATCAACCCAGAAGAACGAGTGTCCTTCATCCTCGACTCGCTCGAAATCCGAATGACAGAAGCAGACAATGGCGAGCCTGTAGCCAACGTTTATCTCTACCCGCCGTCAGACGACATGAATCTATGGCGCACCTGGGCGGCCCAAATGCGCGCCGCGACCTTCAACATCTTCATGAATGGCGCTGGCAAGGCAAGGAAGGTCTTCTGGTGCTCCGGATGCCGCGGAGTCGACCACGAGACAGAGGAGTGCCGCTTCCCTGAGATGGAGGGATGGCGAGGCCCGAACCCATGCAACGGCGACAAGCTTCATACCACCCTCCCCGTTCTGGAGACCTCGCGCAGGAAGAAGAACTACGGCGACCGCGATACGAGGACGAACGCGCACCGCGGCACGAGAGGAGGATGGCAGGGTGCAGGGTGGGGTACGCACGACCCCTCCCGAGGTGCGCGCGACGAAGGACAGGCGAACGGGCTTAGAGGTGGAGGTGCGCGACGCGGTGCGTGGAAATCAAGGACGCCAGTCGGATGGACTCCTGGACGAGGGAGAGGGGGCGGGCAAGGATGGTCTGGCACCCAGCACTACCAGCAACCTAGGTGGTAGCAAGCACGCTCGAGCGTGGGCGCAGAAGAGGCGCATGACACGCACTGACTCGGGACCCTATGATCTTGAACCGCATCGAACGCATACGCTCCTTTGTACTCATATCTAGTGATGGATGATTACTTCTTGGCAGACCTCCTACGCGATGAAGCGTGAACAGCGCTAGGAGTCACCTCGCGCGCGGACGGCGAGCAGACGCGTTCCCACAGCGGCTAAACCACAGACGGCTCCCCCGACTGGGCTTCTGTCCTCCGATCCGTCATGATAACTGACGGACTCTCGCCCTACTACAACACAACTAAAGGTCCCGGAGATAGCGAGGGCCCCACGCGTCCTCGAGGGCGTCCACCCAACTCGTTCCTCCCCACTCACCCTTCTACTTGCAATCTAGACTGAGCTCCTACCACGGTTATAACAGGCATGGCACGCACCGGTTTGGCACCCGGACTCTGCGAGGTGCGACGCCGGGCAGCGACAGCGTCGACTTACACCAGCCGCGACAAGGCCCAAATATACTGGCTGAGGCGCAGGAAAGCCTTGTCGTCACACCAGCAAGCGGGAGCCTATTCAGGCTTGACAACTCGCGCGCAAGCACAGCGTCATCGCCGGTACCTGCATACTGGCATGTCGCACTGTCACCATGTCGGGGGGCTCCCCGTCTTGGGCCAGAATTATGGTTGTGATCTGGCCGACAAAGCAACTACGAACAACACTTCACCCTCTACGCATATTCACGACGGCAATAACTTCGGTACTGGACTATCACGCCCTGGGCTGGGAAGAGGTGCTGGCGACGCGCGTGCTCGCAGCCGCACTGCTGAGGCCCAGCCTGGGATTGGCAGCACGCTCAGCGATCAACGCTCTACAACTCGGGATCCGAGACACAGCGCCCCGGGCGATGAATTCGTGCCTCCTATCCCATCCTCTCCGCCAGACGAGGGTACCGCGCCCCCTGCAATAGGCCGCAATCGCAGGAAGAAGAGGCGGGAAGAGAGAAAGACGGCTCTTCATTTCGCTTCACTAAATATGAATGGCTACGGTAATCTGGTCAGAGACCATCGTGATAATAAATGGGGTAAAGTCTACAGAATGATGTCGGACCACAGGATAGGAGTGCTTCTCTTACAAGAGACGCATCTGACCGACGAACGAACGGCAAGCATCCACCAGATGTTTGCGAAGAAACTACGTGTCCTGCACTCCGCGAATCCCGACAACCCGACCCAGAAAGACGGCGTCGCGATCGTACCGAACGCTCGTTACGTCAAAACGGCGGAGGCCAAGCTGACTGTAGTAGTTCCAGGGAACGCGATTCAGGTCAGCATACCCTGCCAAGGAGGTGACACAACGAATGTGCTATGCATTTACGCACCAACGTCGAACGGCCCCGCCGAACGAAAGCGTTTCTTCGAGAAAGTAAGAGCATACTACGAAGAGCACCCCAATCTGCCCCGGCCACAGATCATGGCGGGAGACTTCAACACTGTCGAAGACACGATCGACAGGCTCCCTGTCCATGAAGACCAGGACCAATCCGTCGCAGCTCTAGATGACTTGAAAATCAGCCTCGGATTGATGCTAGCGGACGGGTGGCGTGTAACTTACCCCAATACAAAGGAATACACTTTCCATCGCGGGTCGGGGGCTGAGGCGGTCTTCTCGCGCCTCGACCGCTTCTACGTGACTCCCAAGACCTTCGACAACGCTAGGGAATGGCGTGTCTGTGAAGCAGGTGTTAGGACAGACCACAGTCTGATCCTGTTTCAGCTGACTCCGGAACATGCACCAGTAGTCGGTGAAGGCCGGCCAGTGTTCCCACTCCAGCTTCTGAAGGACAAATCACTTACGAAGTTCATAAAACTGAGAGGCATGAAAGCGCTTGAAGAGCTCCGAGCCACCGAGGCTGCGCCAAATGGTGGCCGATCCGACGACAACAACCCTCAGCGCATCCTACAGCGTTTCAAAGACGACATCATGTTGAAAGCCCGGGCCCGAGAAAGAGAAACCATCCCGAAACTACTGGCAGAAATCCGCGAGAGAGAACGTGCCCTCGCTCAAGTCAAAGCGAGACGCGAAACGACCGAGCAAGACCAGCTGGCAGAAGCAGCAGCGCTGACAAGGCAAATCCGCCTATTGCGACAACGTCGCTATAATCAGCAACAGCAGAAAGGGAGAGCTACGCACCGGCTGTACGGGGACCGACCAACTAAGTACTGGTCCAAGTTACACCGTGAGTGTGCACCGAGGGATATCATATCTGCCTTCGAAAGAGAGGATCGCGTGGGCGTTGCTGGCGAAAAAATCTATGAGACCGACTCAAAAAGGATGGCCGAAATGGCCAGAACTCACCACATGAACGTACAACGGGACGATGAGCTGATAAAGCCAGCGGCCATGCGGGAACTGGACATCGTTACGGCCCTAGACAGCATAGATGCGAAGGTGACGAAGGCTCAGTCAGATGAACTCGGAAATGGGGTAACGTACAATGAATGTGCATCTGCTCTGCGACTCGCAAAGAATGGAACGTCGCCAGGTCTGGATGGGATCCCCTTTGAGGTCTGGAAAGCGCTGCACGCCAGATTTGTAGAGGACTCTCGCTTCCCGGACAGACCCCGTTTCGACATAGTCAAGCTTCTGACCGCGGCCTTCGCGGATGTTCAACGGTATGGCGTGGACCCGAAGACAGCCTTTTCACATGGCTGGATAGCACCGATCTATAAGGAGAAGGGTGAACGTACAAAGGTGGTTAATTATCGACCCATCACGCTACTGAATACAGACTACAAGCTCCTCAGTAAAATGCTTGCAGTCAGATTAGCGAACGTCGCACCGCATATCATCCATAAAGCTCAGGCAGGGTTCGTTCCTGGGAGGAAAATACATAACCATACGCAATTAGCACGGCTGATGATGGTCTGGGCGGAAAAGAACGAGGCTGACGGTGCGATCATAGCACTCGACCAGGAAAAGGCATATGACAAGATATCTCATGATTATCTCTGGAGAGTGCTGGAAAGTTTCGGTGTTCCGGACTCCTTCACCAAGACTGTACAATCACTGTATAAGCACGCAGAAACCTCCATCATGATAAACGGAATCATGAGCAAACCATACCGGGTATACAGGGGGGTATGGCAGGGGGACCCGCTCTCATGCCTCCTCTTTGATCTGGCCATCGAGCCCCTCTCGGCGATGATCAGACAATCTGCCATCAAAGGGTTCAATATACCGAGATGCGGGGAGGTGCTGAAGGCCGTACTTTTTGCTGATGATACAACTGTGTATCTTGCGCGTGACGACGACTTTAGTGTCCTGCAGAGAGTCCTGGACACGTGGTGCTCTGCTGCGAAAGCGCGTTTCAACATCAACAAGACTGAAGTTATCCCAATCGGCACGAAGAGTTTCCGCTCTGAGATGGCATCCACGTACCGAGACACTGGGGGCTGGCAAAACTACCCGAGAGGCGTTCGCGTGGCCAACGACCGGGAGGCAGTGAGGATTCTAGGAGCGTTTATTGGGAACGATATCGAGCAAGTAGAGGTGTGGACACTTGTACTCAACAAGATAGTCGCTATGCGGAAACCCCTGATGGAGGTCATTGCGCGCTGGCAATCTGGGCACGCTACAATCCAGGGCAAAAAGCATGTTATTCAAATGATAATCGGCGGAATGACCCAGTATCTGACCTCAGTACAACGCATGCCGGACGCAATACGCATGCGCCTTACTAAGATAATACGCGGGTACTTATGGGACGACCGACGTAACCCTCCTGTGGGCATGAAGCATGCCTGCCTCCCTGTTGAGCTAGGAGGGCTGGGCATCCTGGATCTGAAGACAAGGAATGAGGCGATTGACATCATGTGGCTGAAAGCTTACCTGGATTTCAGCGATGAACGCCCGACATGGGCCTTTCTCGTCGATGACCTGTTTGCGTCTCACGTTCCGAAGGACTGCAAGCCTCGGCAACAGACGCTGCGGATGAACCCTTTCCTCCAGAAATGGAACCCAAGAGCCTACGGCCACGCCCCTGAACTTCAAGGAATGATGTCTGTCGCAAAGAAATATGGCCTAAGACTGGAAGGCCTGGCGTTCTCAAGGGATATCCTGACCTCGATGCCAATGTGGGATCACAAGCATGCGGACCAATCGAAGCTCGGACGCTTAACGGTCCCGTCCCGACTTCTAACCTGTCTACGAGACATACACGAGGCGAGAACAGTCGGCGACTTCTGGCAGATCGCAAGAACTCTCGAGAATCCGACCCACACTCCGGCTGCGAGGTGTGGATGCCCTGCCTGCGTGCGACTAAGGACTTTACAAGGCTGTGAAAATCCTCACCTCTGCAGTGTCCGCGCGAAGGAAATGATCAACACACTCCCCAACAAATGGAACCCATGTGTACCTCAGCCAGAAGACTATGAACGAAAGGAGATGGACGAACTCCACCGCGATCGACTGGATGAGAAGCTCGTTCCCTTCGATAGATGCATCACGACATCCGGAGACCTGGGTCAGGCTCTCAGGATTTTCACTGGGTCCGAGCCGATATTGAACGACGGGATAGCGACATCCCTAGACGAAGACGGAGGAAGGCTGACTGTCGCTACGGACGGTTCATGCCTCCGAAACGGCGAGCAGAATGCCCAAGCAGGAGCCGGAGTCTTTGTAGACGAGAACCATGAGCTGAACCGGAGCTTCCGCCTCCCAGCAGACCTGGAACAGTCCAACCAGACCGCCGAGATAACGGCGACACTACTGGCAAGCTCCACAATAAACAGTCAGACAAGAGTCCTCCAGGAAACAGACTCGCAAACCACGATGAACTCCCTAACCAAATGGAAGAGGCGTCACGAGGACACTGGATACATCCTTCAGGGAAACCAGGACCTCCTGCGCGCAACAGTGGCAGCACTGCGGATGAGGAAGGCACACACGTTGTTCACTTGGGTCAAAGGACATAACGGCCACCCGAGAAATGAGGCAGCGGATGCTCTGGCGGCCATTGGAGCAGCAAAAACGACAGGCGACCCCCTAGACTTAACAATCCCACCGGCCTACCGAGTGACGGGAGCGAAGCTTCAATCACTCATGCAGAAGCTGGCGTATCGCGCGATACGCGCACTGGAGGACAAGAAAGTTAAGCCGCGTCCGCGTACGGCGGCAAACATGGATAGGATAACGACGGGCGTACGGGCGCCTTTCGGCATTCACCTCTCCGTGTTGAACTTACTATGTACTATGGACATTAGTCGCGCATTAGGCGCTATGGACACAGCCTCTTACGATAGATCTAAGGCTATGCTTCTTCTTTTCCTTTTTAGGCATACACTACGAAACCATGTGGTTACCTGGCTTCTCTTTTGTCCA
>WJSG01019560.1:0-25773 GCA_016618145.1 Sanghuangporus lonicericola
CTGACAGGGGCGGCGACGGCACGTCTATTGAGCTGGCACAACTCGCAGCAAGCGAGAGGGATGCATGGAGGGACAATCCCAGTGCAGCTGGTCTCCGACACCGCAATCCTGGTGCCGGATTGGATGAGGTGCGTAGTCTTTCGTGACCGGGCTGCTGCGCTCGTCCTCATCTCACTTCTCTCTTTTATCTGCGGCCGCAGTCGGACGTCTTTATTCCACACCCCGTCTTGGAACCAACACACGTACTCTTCAATACGTCAGAGCCGCCCTCTCCAGGAGGACATTCCATCCGGACGAGCGCCCCTCCATCCTTAGACAACAGTCCTGCACATCCGACCGTCATCCTTGAGCAACAAGCAAACTACTCACCCTCGCCATCATCTAGGATCATGTCCCCCAGGTTGCCTACACCTATGTCTCTGTACTCCGAGCCGTCGTCTCCATCCGTGACCCCTGCGACCACGCGGTCCCCACTTTCGTCTCGGCGGCCTACTCCGGATCTCAGCGCGTCTCTGGCCTCGCCCTCGGCGTTCCACACACCTCTCGGCGGCTCTGTCCTATACGATCATGACCGTGTCCTCAACGACCCTTTCTCACAGTCCATTCCTATCTCTCGCATCCAGTCCCCGTTCTCCGACATCCATTCGGTTGACGCACGCAGCAGCCCCGAGCACATTTCGGCTGCCAGGTCTCCCTTCGGTTCTCCCCAGATACAGTCTCCCAGTATAGGTTCAGATCTTACGCTGGACTCGGACGACGAGTTTGACATCATGTCCCCTCGCTCCGGGATCTTTAGCCCCGCGAGTCGTGCGAGCCATGTCGATGATGACCCATTCGACGTCGTGTCCCAGCACGGGAGCGAAGCGTCCTGGTCCAGCGTCGATGGCCGCCACTCTCCCGTAGACTTCTGAGATCAGAGACTCGGTCTCTTCTCAACTCAACCTCGCTGCTTTCCCTGTATATCTCTCGTGACATAGCGGTTTATCACCTCGGTCTGTACTATCCCCATCCCATCCCCTCTCTTGTTGTATATCTTGGCTCGCACGTAGCTTGTACAGTTGCTGTAGACGTTAGTCCTTCACGCACACGAACCCAGTAATGACATGTACCATCAATAAACTCCTTACGCGTGAGGCGCAAATACAAGTGGTGCCTCCGGGTAGATACAGTACTTTTCGGATGGTATGGCAACACAATTTGTAATTATGGAGACTGCGTTGGAGCACGGCAGAATCGGCTCTAAGAGACCTAAGCTTGCGCGGCACATGCACTACTGCAGTCTGAGCCTATCCACGGGCGACGGAGGCCCTGCTCAAGGAGGTCTGGTAAGTAGTGACTCGGTAGATACAACATCAGAGTCTGACGAGGGTACTGGCAGCCGGACTATGTATCGTTCAAACTTGTGAAGTACCTAGAAGACTGGAAGCCGCTATGTAGAGTACAGCGGCCCGAGAATACCTTGTTTGTCGTGACGCTAGCCGCCACTACCCCTCAATATTTTATTTCCCTGCTGATACCTATGTTGTAAGCCGCATCGCTCATGGTCTTGCTGTGGAAAACAACCTCGACGCGTCGGCTCGCGCATATCGAGGGCAGCCGCTCCCGTATACACCCCGCTATCATCTCCTCGTCCTCCTGAGGAAGCTGCACCCAACCCGGGAGGAACGCATACTTGACGAACTCGAGCGATGGCAGCTTCAGCAGCGTGCTCTCCATCTCCTCCCAGTCTTCCGCCAGCTCCGTCACCCGGGGGAAGATGTCCAGCGCAACCTGCCCGCCAGGATAGATTATGAACACGATTTCGTGCAGTGCTGATAAGGAGGGGACGTCGCGGTCCAACAGCTGACGATGCGCGCGGAAGAAGCTCCCAAACCAATTGACGAGGGTTCGGTCGTAATGATAGAGGTAGTCGTGCATACAGTACACCCAAAGGGTGAGCAATTGTAGCTTCGTGCAGGTGCAGAGGCGTATGGAAGGGACCTCCTCTGTGTGTTTCGAGGCGGTGATCAAGTGAGTTGAGGATCGTCTACTGTGTTGAAAAGCATACGTACCGATGACGCCGTTGATATCGAAGCTGTAGTCCATGTTCAGCTCAAGGTGACATATATTAGGACCAACTTCCTCCAGGAATGCTGGGGTCACAGTGGTGTTGCAGTCCTCATCAAGTCGAACAACAACGTGCGCAAGCCGTGTCAAGGACCGAGACGAACGTAGCTGGTCAAACAGCGCTGTTGCTGCAGGGGCGCCGAGACTGCACTTCAGTCCGCTGACACGCGGTCCAGATCGGAGACGCGAATTCAGTCGAACGGGTAGGGGAGCTTTCCACGTCCCGTCGACGGTGAGGAACCCGATGCTTGAGAAGAGTTGCATGACCTCGAACACATGGCGCGGATCGTCGTATGGTTTTGATTCGCAGTATTTGATAGTCAAGGTCTTCAGGGGTCGGACTGTCAAGTGCTGATCAGGAAAGGCTGCGGAGTGGTCTACCAGGCATAGCTGGCTCAGCGAGAGGTGTTCGAGCTTGGGGAGAACGGCAAGATACGCGTGGAGCAGATTCATGGGAAACTCGGTAAGTGCAGAGAGGGAGAATCCGCGTATTTTGAACTCCCGTATGCTGTTCGCGATGAGTGTCTGCGGGCCACTTGATCCTTCATCGCAGCCTTGCAGAAATAGGAGGAAATCAGAGAAATGATTGTCTTCGTGCACGGGCGACCGAATGATGATCGTGCGGAAGAGATTCGTCCGGCTGGTGTTGAGCCACGCACTGCAGACAAGTGAGCATGACGCTAATGAGTGCTTGTCGTCGGCGAGCTGATCTATGACAAGGTATTCGATGTCCATGGGCAGACGGAATGGTATCATTCCGGCTTCGCCAAGGTGGTTCGTCATCGGTGTCGAGGATACTGGTAGTTCACTGTCTCGTAAATTCGTCGCCAGTCAGAACAAAACGCGACTCACCCAGTGGTCCGGACTCCGAGGGCCTCTGACGAGTAAGTACCACGATTAGATAATCGCTGCTGTAGTAAAAGCAAGTAGGCTATATGTCAGATCACATAACGCTTCGGTCCAGTTGGATAAGATATACGCCCGTTGTTATATGAGCCTTACGCCCGTTACGTTGTCGTGTGCCCGCCCGGCAGCAATGTCCCCATTGTCACTCCTCAATTATCACTCCCGCCCGCCGCGCCGTGAAGAACTTGTCCCTACACCATGACCCGAACGCCTGCTGCATACCCCATTTACGCCCAGTTGCTCAGCCATTGCGGTCAGCCGCACAAGCCCACGATGTCCGCCGCGCCCACGCCATGTCGCCCTCGCCCCATGTTCGGCCCGCCCACGCTTTCACGCCCACCTGTCTGATCCCAAACAGACCGTCCGCCTGGCTCCCGAACGTCCGCCGCCTGTGCTTTAAGAGCCATTGGTACGACGCTGGAGCGCCACCCGGCCCTCGGAGGACGATTCGAGCGCCCTGCCGCTGCAGCGCTTCTGTCCTCGCGCGATAGCACGCCTGTCCGCCCGAGCTGGAACTCCCCCAGTTCCCCATCGTTCCTCCTGAAACTTTGTGCAATGCATTTCTGCAGGCCCCGGGATGTCTGGAAAAATACCCATATGAACCGTTCGGCATTGCGGCCACCTGCAACGCCTCTCTTTCATATCGCAATGCGATATGCGCGCAGGCGCTCGCCCGGGGTGGCGGTGCCGCCGGCGCTCGCTCTATGGGGGCCACCCGACCTCGTCCTCCTCCTTACTCCTGTCGTACGCTCCCAATGTACACAACCTGGGCATCGCAGGTTGGGCTACTCACAATAGGCACCATGTTGTGTCCTTCGCACGGCTCGCCGAAAGGGAACCGAGAACGTTGATCCTGCCCAGAGGCAAAAAAGTGCCCCGCCCTCGGATTGAACCCGCGCCCTCATTACTATGGTTCAATACGAGCACTCACCTCCACCGCTAAGCCATTGTAATGTTCCAAGGATGAGCATGCTGGGACTTAGATAGAGGATCTCCCCCCTCGGTAAGACAGCCCGCCCGCCGCCACGACGCGTTGGGATTTCGGGACACATGCGCCACAGTGCTCTCTGGCCTCCGTTTTCGCTCCGCGCACTGGCTTCATGGCTTCACCTTGGGGCTGCTGCGCTTCTCTCTCACGCAGCGAGGTGCTCACTGGCAGGTCGCTGTATTTGCTCCCCCTCGCACCCACGTCCCGTCGTGCTCACCAACCTCGTGTTCGCACCGCCCGCCCAACACCAGGCCTGGCCCTCCACCATTCGGGCTCCCCGCAGTTGGAGCAAAGCATTCCAGCGGGAGCACCAGGTCGGTTGATTAGGCACGTGCGCGCCCGCACCATGCATTGGTAAGGGTACCCTCGATCTCCCGCAAACCGCAAACATCTCATTTAACCCGAACAGCCGCACACACGCAACTGCTCCCAGAGTGCACTCTGACACCGAGGTCTGCTGCGGCCACCATATTCGGCCCCCCGTCCCAGCACTGAAAGGCCCTGCCGGATATTGAGATAGACGGACGAACTTCCGCGATGGCATGTCGCCGCATGTCGCCGCCGCAGCGAAGATCGTAGCTGTTTGCCTGCGCCCAAGCACCTGCGTCCACTCCTCATCACCGAGTAGTCTGTAAGGGCATTAGTGAGTTCGAGTAGTCGGAAGGGTTTTGTCACACGTACTACTTCTAGCAATCAAGCTCGCGCTGGCGTCTTGAGCGCGTCGACTTCGGTGTGCTATTACGACCTCCCATGTATCTCTTCCGTACGCCCTGTGTCATGTATTTCTTCTATAACCCTCGGCCACCCCCAGCATTCGCGCTTGCTTGCCAGGATCCGCAACATGGATTGCTATGATGACCTCCGCCCCATCCGTCCCCACGGCCTATGCGTCACGCCTAAGCCCTCCCTCCCCAGTGCGTGCGCAACCCTACGCGCGGCGTCGGCTCGTGCTCTCCCCAGTCCGAGTAGTAAAATAGTAAGCACTCGCCTTCATCGTGCGAGGTCGCCCCGACTGATCGTCCATGGGCCGTCTCCTCACTACCACGCCTACCAGTGACCTGCCGCCTGGAAGTCTCATCAGTACCCTCGCCCACTGCCATCGGATGCATGATCCGGCTCACCTCCGACACCCCCCTCACGATAGCGATGTATTAACGCATATTCCAACCGTCGCACGTTCCAGGTGTCCACAGCTCATCCCCGAACATTGCGTGGTGCCCCACGTTCACTGTGGTCATCCAATCGCCCGACGCGCCGAAGCCTGTCCGTTCGCCAACCCCCCCAGTTTCCTGCTCCCCCGTCTCCTAGTATCTCCAGGCGCATCGACAGCGACATGGCACGCTGCCCCGCGAGGCGCCGCTCCGTCTCCCATGGTTCTCCGCATAGATTCACCTTCTTCGGAGTGTCAACGGCGGACAGCAGTGCTCGTTCCACATGGCGACGACTTCGCTGCCCGACGCCCACTCTTGCTGAGTCCAACGCAGAGGTTGCGTGAGGATCGACTCGCAGGTCAGCCCCTGTACGTCATTCCTCCTGCTGTCTCGTCGACTTGACGCTAGTTCACATCTTCGATTCTGTCACTGTCCTGTCAGAGCTGACGCACACACCCAGGTCACAACGCTGTTGACGTCCACGCGCTGGCGTCGCAGGCAGGCAAGGTTGTTTCTCAATGGACATCACTTGAAATCGACAACATCGCCTCCCTACTCCGCGCGTTTCCACGTGTGCCGGGTTTCCACACCTGCAGCTCTGCGCCGTCGTGCTCACGCCCGATGCGGTCTTCTGTCTGCTCAAACGACGACAGCGGTCAGAATGATATTACAGCGCGATGGCACCACAGCCACTCACCTGGTGGGTACACTCCTCGTCCTCCCCAGCGTATCTCCGAACGAGCGCGAGGTAACCTCTGCGCACCCCGTTGGTAGTCTCGCACCCGCATGTATGGATAAGGGCACCCGTAACAGCCCACATAGTAACCCGGCCACCACCATGCCACCACCATGCCTCCTTCCCCCTCTCTCGTCACATACATCAGGTCCTCCGCGGCCGGCGTTCCGTCGAACGTGTCAATCAAACACCCTTCGTCGCCCCAGAACCTCGGTTGGCACGGGCAGATGTACCATCGCGCATAGCATGGGCGATCCCCGACGAACCCCCACTGCCTCTCCCAATCGTTCGATGGCGGAGGGCCTGGGATGAACTTCCATGGATGGTAGGCGAAGCGGAACCCGTTCGCCACCATGGCTATTGATGCGATGCGCTGTTCGTGCAACATGGTGAAGAACGAGTAGGAGAGTCCTTCGCGATTGAACGTGAGGCTGGGATACGCAGATCCGAAGATGTCCGGTCCCACGAAGTTCAGCATCGCCGTGGTCTGGGACCGCACGAGCCCGTCGAAGGGATGGCGACAAGCCTCCACCCCTACGTACATCCCGCTCGGGGTCCTCAGTTCTCGGCCCAACGCCCTCGCCCCTTTCCCCAAGCGGCCGCGGACCGGGAGCAGTTTCAGAGCGAATCGAGACTCTAGCTCACCGAGAAACTCCTCGAACCGCTCCTCCGGGCAGCAAATGTACATGTCGCGGCCCATGACGTTCAGGTCCCCCAGGAAGAAAGCTAACGCCGCTCTCCCGCCGACGATCGCCCCGTATCTTCGCAGGAGATCGATGAATGTCTGGGTGTCCCGCACAAAACACCGGATCACCCGTGCAAACATTGTGCGCAGCGCCGCATTGGCTTGCACCGCAAAGCGGGGACACGCTCTTCGCCAGTCGAGCAGCGTATAGACGTCGAGGTGTTCTGCGATCATGCGCTCGACGTCCGGCGGCACACTACCCCACCTTAGCACTTCATCTATATACAACTACAAGCAGTACTCACCAGGCAAATGGTCTGATCACGCATCCCACGTCCTCGCCGTGTTCAGTGGGGGCGCGCGAGGTGCCACTCCCGCTATGCTCACTTTCAATAGGTGCTCGTCGCGACAGGTATATTTCAGCATGTGCGCACCTGTGGCTAATCCCGTTCTCTTTCATTTCCTTCACGGACTCTCCCCAGGCAGATATTGACAGGTACACGAGCGGGCGACAGAGGACGTCTTCGACCGATGGCGTTGTGGCGTGTTGCAGTCGGGACGGAGTCAAGTTTTTCGTTAGGCGCCGTGCCGCGAAGATCGCCCGCCGCACCTCGCGGTGGCTCCAATGGACATGGAGACATGAACACTCACATTGCGCATGAGGGCCATGGCCAATGTTATGTTCAGTTTGTTCAGCGGACAGCACACGGCGCGGTAATCATGATGTCCAATTCCTACTATACACCTATGCCGAGTCCCGTTCTCTCCACCGTCTCGACGTATTCCCCGCCTCCTGGCCCCCGAACAGCACTGTACTATCTACTCCAGAAGCTCTACAGGCTTTTCTCCGGATAGTTTACCTGGCTAAGGCGGTGAGTGCCTGCACGTTGAGTAAACGAGTCGTTGACTTACCTGGAACATCCACGCCTCGCCCCCGCCAGTGCACGTCAGCCCGCCGGCGGAACACGCGCTGCGGCCCTCGCGTGTAGTCTCGCGCATTCATGGGTTTTTGGTGGCTTCCGTAACACCCCACGAAGTACCCTGGCCACCTCCACTGTACCATAATACCTCCATCGCGCTCCGGCTTGATATACATGAGATCTTCGTTGGGAGGTTCGCCGTCGAAGGACTCCATCAGACACCCCTCGTCGCCAAAGAAACGGGGCTGGCATGGGCACACATGCCACCTCTCCAAACACGGCCGTACACCCCAGACCTTCTTCGTGATCCGCTCGGAGAGTAGAGGCCAGGGCACCCTCTCAAACCGGAAGCCGTTCGCAACCAGCGTCAGGCTAGAAATGCGTTGGTCCCGCAAGGTCGTCCAGAACGAGTACACCATGCCCGTACGGTTCATTGTCAGGCCTGGATACGCAGACCCGAACACATCGGCCCCCACGAAGTTCATCAACGCCGTGTTCGACGAGCGCACTACCGCCTGGAACGGATGGTCGACACACGTCTCCACTACCACGTACTTCCCGTTCGGAGTGCGGAGGTATCGCACGCAGTACATGGCCCCACTGCGACGCTCTGGCACCAGCTTCAAAGAGAAGTCGCTCTGGAGAACTTCGAGGAGGTCATTGAACCACGGCCGTGTGCAACACACGTACAGGTAGGCCCCAAGCACGTTGACATCATGCAGGACGAATGCCAACGCCGCCTGCCCTGCCACGATCGCGTGGTATCTGCGTAACGTCTGGACGAGTTTGTCGGTGTCGCGGACATAGAACCCGAGGATGCGGCGCAGCCAACCACGCAGAGCGGCGTTCGCTTGGTCGCGGAAGCGTGGACAGGCTGCGCGCCAGTCCAGGAGGGTCAACAGATCCAGTTGTGCGGCGATGGCATGCTCGACATCTGCGGGTATACTGCGCCAGTTCACTTCGGTCGCGAGCCAGAGCCTCTGGGAAACCACTCACCGAGGAAACGGCCTCATCGTAGTGCCAACGGCACTCGGGTCACTGACTGCCTTGCTGTTGCGATCGCCGTACTTCAACATCCCGCCTCCTTCAGTCGATATGCACCATTGATCCTCATAACAAAAGGACGTACGTGACTCGGCACCTCTGTCTGCACACCTCGCTGCATCTCACCCCTGTCCCTCCAGCAATCTTCGTCCGCCCGGCCCATTGTTACGACAGCTTAGATCGGGCAGGAATTGGAAGCTGGCAGCGGAGCCACAGTGATATCAGAGCAGGTATGTGTGGCGGGAGTGAGAGAGAGACAGAGTGCGGCGTGTGGCAGGCGCCGGGCGTCAGTCGTTTGACGATTCGTTCCCTGCACAGTGCTCATGTCATCTCGCTCGCTACGGACATCGCAGCTCTACTGCATGGTGTGCTTGGGCCCCTGTCATACGTGACGAACACATATGTACCCAAGCATGACCAATGTTTCAACTCTCGATCTTGCGTCCTATACCTCGAAGGCACGTCGAGGCAACCACCGTCGCTCACTACTACCAGACTGAGCAGTACAACTTCATAGGAGCAAGGCCCGGCACGAAGCGGGCTCCCTTCGAGTCCCGGTCTGGGCCTCTCATCCTATCCTCCTATCCTCCTGACCACCTTGCCACCCGGCCGAGATCCGGGCGCAGTAAGATCCTATGCGCGATTGACATTGGTCCAGTAACGTTCGATTTGATTGATGTCAGCCCCCTAATTACCACCTAGCAGGTACTCCGGGTCATGCTGCGGTCGTATGTAGACACAAGACAAATTCGCTCCCGCCTGCGGCGCCACACGGCGGTGGGGCTTCCATTGACGGGCTAATACATGGCGCGAATTCCTTCGAACCGAGGGCCGTAGTGGAAGGGCGCGGCGGGCACAATGACTGCCGCACCCATGACCCCTCCCAGGAGCAGATGATCCCCGCCCCCGCAGTTGCGGTGGCAGGGGGGGCGGGTGGACAGCATCCGCCACACTGTCGTCGTGCCGAAAGGGGGCAGATGTTCGCGACGCGCGGTATCTAGGTCGGCGCGGATGATGTCGAAAAAGTCCACGAGGGAGCCGCCATCACCGAAGTATCGCGCCTGACGGGGGCAGGCGAACAACTCGGAGAAGCATCGACGCTGCGTGGGTATCGGCCATGGTGGGCTTGAGACGGTGGCCGACACTGACGGCGGGAAAAGGCAGCACGGCTCCTGGCTCAGTCGGAAGTTCCCCTTGGCGACCGTGGTCAGGTTGCGACGGCGGTCGCTGTCACCGAGAATGCGCCACGACGCCGTTAGACCCACCCGTCGCAGGGTGAGGGCGGGATACGCGCATCCAAACCCGAGCGGCCCGACGAAGTTGATCAGTGCGGTGTTGGGCTCGCGGCAGATGGGCGTGATTGCGCTGCGGTCGGGCGAGCAGTGGAGGACTAGGAATCGAGAGCCGCAGTGCCAGTAGTGATGAGAGATGACGGAATCCAAAACGTCCGCCTCCTCGAACGGCGCAGACGTCCCGAAATACACGAGGCCGTACGCGTTCAGAAGTTCCTCGCGCAACATGTCCTCCTGGTCTGCTGGCACGGAGACTTCCAACGTGTTTGTCAGGACAGACATATCCCGCAGGACGTAGGCGAGACCCGCGTAGCCGCAGACCAGGGCCCTTCCTCGGCGTAACAATCCAAGGAACCTTGGGACGTCTGGGAACCACCGCCCGAGGATGTCGTACAGGAGCACACCGAGGATGCGGTCGACCTCGTGGTAGTACCTGGCTGCCAGCATTCACACCAATTCTTCAGCAGCCGACTGAGAAATGGCTCACCTCGTACACACGCCTCTAAGGGCCAGGAGCATCGCAATGTCGCACTCGTCGAAGATCTGCCTCTCCAGCTCCAGGGGGAGGCTGCCGTTCGTCGTCAGCCTGGCATTGTTGCAAGGGTTAAGGTGCGTCACTCACTCGGACATTCGGTTGATGCCAGACATGATGTGCGTGTTGATTTTGGGATAGCAGCGCGTTCGGATTAGGGTGCAGGCTGTTCGTTGCGACTGTCACCTGCACGTTCCAAGCCAAGTAGTATTGGAGAGAGAGCGTGGTGACTGAAGTCGTCGATAATCGGAGTAATCTGGGTCAGTACGCACCGGGCAAAATGAGGCGCTGGTCCGGTATCACGCGGAAGCTCTACCCTGGTCTACCCTTAGCTCTTCACTTACTCCCCCCTCCGAAGTCGTCCATCCTTCCCGTCCCGACTTCCCCCCAGCCCTCGAACGTTTTCTGTCACCCATGGGAGCGCACGAGGTCAGTCTGCCGTGCGGCCAGTAAGTTGTCAGCCCTATCGTGCCGAGATTACATCCCTCAAATTTCTCTCGTTGCGCAGCCGGCACCATTTGCACATTGCGTACTCGAACATCGGGATGGTGACGCAGGGACATGTCGGCGACCCCGGCGTAGTTCAGGTGCTGGCAGTCTTCAAGGATGCAGTGTGCGACGGCGTGTCGGAGTGGACTGAAGGTATGTTCGTCGTCACCCCATATTGTATTGTGTATGGCTAATATAAACTGCGTCGCGACTGCCCCATGGGTAGCTCTCATGCCCGCTTTCACTCAGGAGTTAGCAGCTGTGGAGGCCGAGCTCCGTCGCACCAGCGCGCAGAGGTCGAAGTTAGTTGAGGCGTTGCATACGTCCCAGACCCTCGCTGCAGAGTTCATGGTTTTGTACCACGAAGCTGAGCACGCTCGAGTTCGGGCTATCCACGAACTCGATCAGCTCCGCCGGACTGGCAAGGGAAGGTCGGAGGAGAGTGTCACGAAGGACGACGCTCCGTTGGATACTATTTAATTGTACGTCCTGCCTGAATACAATTGGGGAACTAGCCCGTGCATATCCCACCATACAACATCCCTTGCGATCTCCTGCCGCGTTGAGGAGTTTTTGAGCGCGTCTGCCGGGACTTAGAAGCGACGATTGACGCAAGAATGGCAAAGGAAGGGAACCAGATGCACCCGGCCCCTTCGCTCCTTCATGTGATGGATACGGCGAGATACTCCTGCACCTCGCCCGCGTCGATCGCGTCGAAAGAGGCGACGTGACCCCGGAGCCACGTCAGCCACTTCCGCGGGTAGCGCAGCTCGCGCGCGTCGCCGGGCAAGAGCATGTGGATGTGCAGGGGGCCGTGTGCTGCCTGGCCACGCATGTGAATCAACTCCTGGACGTCGATGACAGACATCCTGGACACTGTCAGGCTTTTGAGGGCCGGTAGGTACCCTTGCCCACATGCCTCCACAAGCCACCGCCAGAAAGCCACCTCGAGGCAGCCGAAATCCAGGAACACATCCGTCACCTCATGCAAGGCAGCGAAGAAGGCCATCATGGTGCCGTCCTTGTGCGCGGGGTTGCGGCAACCTAGGGCGCGCACGCTGAGCACTTGCAAGGAAGATAGAGGGATGGCGGCGTCGGTGTCGATTAGTATGGCTATGACGTCGGTGAAATCGCATGGTATGTCTTGCATCCTCTGGTATGGCAGGTCTAGCCACAGCTCGCGAAGGCCCGGAAGATCCAAGGCTAGCAGGAGATGGGAAGTTGTAGGGACGTACAGCCCCGCCAGGCATAAACATCGCAGCCCCCCGAGGACTACCCGGTCCGCAGGAGGCAGTCGTGCTGGCACGATGGCGGTGTGGATTTTGAGGAACGCGCCGGCGATTTTGAGCTCCTCCAGACCAGAGGCGGCTGCTAGGATGTCGAGGAAATCGGCGAGGGGAATAGAGTTCAGAATATGGGTGAGACGGAGGATGCGCAACGAGCTGGCCCCGAGAGCGGCAAGAAGGCCCCAGTCAACCCGACATCCGCACACGGACAAGCTCGTCAAGGGCGCGAGTACCCCGACCGTCATGGGTGCGGGCACGGGGAAGTGTAGGTGACGAGGCAGGGACGCGGACAGGTCGAGCTCGCCCGTAAACACGACATGGAACGACTGTACGTCCGTCCCCGCAGGCTGAACGGAGTACATGGCCTGAAGACACGAATTGACGAGCAGATGATGATTGGTGTAGAGCGTGAGCGATTGCCATCGCTGACGGCTTGCAGTGAGCGTTTTGAACGCCGCGCTGATGTGCGCGGAACTCGATTGGAGGATGGTGTCCGACGCGCTTTCGGAATGCTTCCTGGAGCTGGTCGTCCGGCCCGGCCCATGACCCGGCAACGTGTAGTAGCAGTGGATTCGCAGGGGACGAGAACCGGAGCGTGCCACGACCTGTCCTAGCATGGCGAGGTTCATCTGAGGGGCCACTTCGATGTCCTGCCATAACTGCGTGTTCAATTGCGCGGCCTCGCGCCAGTGCTGACATACAGCGCGAATCGTGTCCCGGCGCAGGGCGAGGTGAGGGATTGGGATAAGGTCCAAGTCGGCGCCACATAGTAAGGTGCGTAGGCGGTGCCGGCTTATTCCCACTCGTAGGACGAAGTAACGGAAGATGATCTGCAGCAGCTCCCACGGGAGCTCCAGGAGTGAGGGCGGCCGAGCAGGACGAGACACAAGAGGGACATATCGACGTGCCATCTGGATCCGTAGAATGCCTGTGAGTTCAGGTAACAGAGCAGCCGTCGCCGCACACAGAGACGCACCTGGCCTCCACGGGACAGTGGCTACAGTCGTTGCAGGGTGCCAGACGGGGCAGCGCGATTGCGAATCGATGTTGGAAGGGCGCAGCAGTCTGCAGACTAAAAGTTTGCGCGGCAATGGACCACGATTGCACCTTTTAAAGGCGGACCCGTTCGCGTCGGACGAGTAGTGGAATCAGGGCGATCCCTGATGATAGGTGGTGCCGGCGAGGTCGATTGTTACGGTGCACGTTGACGGCGCATTGGCTCAAGGCGTCCGGGTCCACGTCCGTCGTATCGCTCGGTATGACAGCAGCATGGCTTGCTCAGGCTCCTTCTTCTGGACATCAAGAAGACTGTTGCACATTCATGAAGACGGGTTCTATGTATGTGAGGTGCGGCGTGTCAGCCTCGCCGCGTCCAACATGCCGCCGGGCGTCTTGGGCGGTACAGATCCTGTCATCTCGCCTGCGGCTAAAGTGCTTCCGTGAGCGGGACACATGCGCAATGCATTGCGCCCACTTACCTTAGGAGGGGTTGATATACTTGCCCCAGCTGCAGCCCGCCAGGTGTGAAGACGGTGGTTGAGTGGTTCGAAGCCGCTTCCTACATCACTGTGTTACGTCAATGATGGGTCCCGAGATGTGTGTGGTTCTCACGGACTATTGACACATCTGAGATCACTCGGCGACACAATGATCAACATGGATATCCTGATCCACTCTACAAAGAGGCTTCTTCTGGAGCATTTCCCAAGGGTCACCCGAGGAGTGCTGGATGTGATCTGCCGAGCATGGGGAAGCGTGTCACTTGTGACCGTTGGGTGTGACCGTTCGCGAACGTGACTGCTCATCGCGACTGTGCGCGCCAACCTCCGCCATCCTCCTACCTCGTGTGCTCTGCATACTTGTGGCCTCCTTGCGCACTGAGCGCGCTTTCCAGCGATGGACCCCGCCAAGGGCTCTATACAGTCCGTCGCGGGCACGACCAGGGACGACCCATTCACGACATCACGCTCTGACAAGCACGGGCTCACTCCTGCCAAAAACCCTTTGCCGGCTGGATAGCCACATCCGGGCACGTCGATGGTGGGGCGCAATTTTGAGATAATCGTGCACGGCAGTTTCTACCATCCCGTGCTCATACCCGTCCTCTGCGACCACCCCCCCACTTTCTATGCAGATCGCACCATGGCCGCAGGAACCAAGGCGAAGCCCGTCCACGGCCTCACTCCCAGACAGCGCGGTCGACCCCGGAAGCGCTACGCTGTCTCGAACGCCCCACCAGCCCGCCCGGTTCGTCCTACTCCCGAACTCATCTCGACTGTGCCCTCCCCGCGCGCGTCGCCCTCAATGTCCTCGACACCCCTGCCAGAGAACGAAGACTTGACAACCTATGACGAACTACGACTCCAGCTCCTGGCCGCCAACCATGTCATCGACGTGCGACCGGAAAAGCTGACCAAGTCCCACCCTATGTTTTTGGATCCCCCGTGTCGAGATGATCGCTGGATGTTGTTGAAGGCCGTGCCTACGCATGAGGTGTTCCGGTGGTTCGAAGATCAGGTGCGTGAACGTGTCGCCCTTCGAGTCAACACTAGCAGGAGCTGAAGACATGCGCAGTACAACGACTACCTCGCGCACGAATCTAAACGCAGTGCCGCTGTGCGCCTTGACTGGTTCGGTCACCCAGGCGACTCTCCGGTGGATGTGCGTGCTCGCTCATTCGCAGTCCTATGGAACAAGGAGTCAGGACTCAGCCCGGAAGAAAGGAATGCTGCAATCGCGTTGGACCGCCCCCTCGCCCGATGGGAGTACAGCTGTGCCGGCATTCACGACGTCGTCACTGACGAAGACGATGACGCCTGCGCGGTGCCCGAGGCCGCCGCGCAACACCAGGAGCCTAGCAAGAAGCCTGCGATTACATCAGATGGGGAGGATGGAGAAGGGATGTCGGATGGGGAGGACGACGCGGACGTGGCGCTGGGACAGGACAAGGATGCTGGCATTGTGGAAGTGGAGTTCCGTAAGAGGTGGAAACAGTGTTCGAAGGATGTGAAGTTGCGGGTGCGTAACGTACGCCATATGAAGTATCGCAAGCTGACCCACGCTATAATTGGCACGCAGGTGGAGGTGACCGCCCGAGATCTCAGTGTTGCGAATATCTGGATGCGCGCGCATCATCCAGACGCGAAGGATGGGCAGCTCAAATTCCTCATGCATTCGCGCCGTGTGCGGTTGCACATCTTGGAGCGCATATGTTTGCACGGCACCAAGGTCTCAATGGTTAAGAAGGGTAAGTCCGTCGCGTGGCATGACACCGGTGGCAAGCTGAACTAATGAGCGCCTCAAAGAGATTATGCAGTCTTGGGAGAGCCCGGTGGAATATGTGTCCCGCATCAGCGCAGGCATGCGCGCACTCTACATGACACCCGTGCACCGTCGCATCCTAGGTATTCAGATTGCACGGATGATGAAGCAGTCTCGTCATCGCGAGCGGCTCGATCAGCACCCATTCATGGCGGTACACCTCCTCGCACAAATGGACGGGGAGCGATTATATTTGTGAGTCGCCTTATTCTCTGGGACGACGAGAGCCATGTTTGAAGCGTCTCGGGCCCCAGCTATACACCCCATGACTTCGACATCCCCGAAACCCTCTCGGAGTTCACCGTGGCCCTCACGGACGACTTCTCGCTCGACAGCCTCATCCTTCACGGTCCGACACGGGGGTGGGCTATTGACTCGAGCTGGCGAAGCAAGAACGAGAATCGCGCAGCGGTGACGTTCATTGTCACGGTGAATGAAGGCAACCACGCCGTCCCGGGTGAGTACAACCTTTCACGAGCCCCGTGAAATCAAGGCAATGAACGTCCACGCAGGTGCAGTCCTGCTGTCCGCGAACGTGCGAACGGAAACTCTCGTCTCCTTCCTGCTGGCCACGAAGGAGCGCATACGCAAGCGAGCCCGAGCGATCATTGAAGGTACAGTGGGGCCGTTCCCGATTGGAGCCCATCACGGCTGCTCACGCCGACGATCCTCCAGATGGCGCATCAATTGAGGCGCGCAATCCAGCGCAAGAGAAGACCATTCGCGACGAGGCGCGGCGCCTTCTCGCGGATGACATCTGTGTCTCCCACTTCATGATCGACAAGACTTTGGCCGAGCTTCATGCCATCCAGCAAGGTGCGTAGGCTGCCGCGATAGCACGATCTGTACATGCCACGCACGTTTTGACCCTCTTTGCACAGTGTTCGTAGAAGCGTGCATCCGATTGTGTCAGTTCCACGCCGTTCAGGCTCTTACCCGCGTCGAGGGGGACAAGGGCGAACGAGGTGCACCGTTGAGGGTGCCTTTGGAGATGAAGTATGCGATCATTCACGCATTTCGCCAATTGCAGAGGGTTAGGACCTGGGATGACTGGGATGACACGAAAGCCACATTCTTCGAGAGGGTCCGGGAGGCGGTTTTCGGTGAATACGAAGAGGATGAAGACCAGGTGTGTCTAGAAACGATCTGTACATACCAGCGCTGACGTGGCGAGGGTGCGCGTGTTGTCTCTTTCAGGCTGACCCCACGCCTGTGAATGCCGATGGTTCCACGACGGCGAAGCCGACTCAGACGAAGAACACGAAGAGCAAACGCAGGGCGAAGCCGCTGGACCAGACTCGGGCGCAACAACTCTTCGACTTCTTTTACGCATACTTCGAGGACAATTGGTTTACGGAGGAGTGGATTCGTACGTTCTACCCACCTGTGTGTCAGAGTACGCGACGTCGCGGTGATGCTAAATTGTGCATGCAGCGGTGTTCACAGACATTGGCTTGCCGCCAGGGCAGACGCGGGACGGCACGTGGAACACGAACAATTGGATCGAAAGGGCATTCCGAACATTCGATTCCGTGTTCCTCGATAACCGTGACAACAAGAGGTAGGTGTCAACCCAATCTCGAGCAAACATCGCCCGTTTAACCTTCGCTTGCGTGGACAGGATCGATCGACTGGCGATCATCATTCTATTCGACTTCCTGCCTTTCTACCGCGTGTGGAAACCGGATGACCGGTTGGGTAACCGACTGATCATTGAGAAGAACCAGCGTGCGCACCAGATCTGGGACGGGGACCTTGTGGAGCCGAATGTGGACGGACGAACTTTCCGGGTCGTATCAATAGCGTGAGCCGTCTAGCATCCCACATTTCCAATCCTGCTGATTGCCACGAGCGGCTTCAGCACAAAGGACGAACCGGCGACGATATACACCCAGGTTTGTCTGGACCCAGTCAATTGCCCGTGCAACGCGTACCGGCAAACCGGCAAACAATGTGTTCATCTCAAGGCCGTGGAGCTATTCGTGGCCAATGGCCGGGCCACGAAATGGAAAGGTGCGAAGACGATGCCCTGTTGAAGTTTGGTCGTGAGCTGAGACTGACCAATGAAACCGCTTGGTACGACGTCGGGGTCACCCGGGGCATGCAGACGTTGAAGTATCCTCCGAGCAATTTCGCCTGATTCCCACAAAACTGACGAAGAAGGCACGCGGCCTCCCACGGCAGCGTAGAATGCCGGGAGATGAGCGGCAGGACAAGGAGCTCGCAGGCATCTATCGCCGGATTGAAGAGCACGAACAGGCAGAGAAGCAAGGAGCCCGTATGGCAGCCATGCGGGAGACATTGAAAATCCCCGGACACAATCGTGAGTGTCGTGCATGTGTCTTGAATACCCAGGGCTCACTGGTGAGAAGACACTCCGACAACCCCCGGGAGACCCAAGAACATCGTCCCGATGCAGCCCTATCGGACGCCGACTCACAAGAAGACACACCGCCGGGCGAAGTACGATCTCCTGCAAGGCGACACTGGTTCTCCTAATCATTCGGGCCGCATTGAACCGCTGCGATTCTCGAGAGTGCCGGGCAGAGCTAAGACGAAGAGATTAGCGGCGAACAGTCTGCTGGCGGATGATCCGCAAGTCCGTCGAACAGCGGGAATACTGGCTCGTCGGAGTGATGACCTCGCACTACGCGAAGCCACCGCGAAGACTGCGATAACCGCCGAAGAGATATCGATGGCAGCGCTCGACTTTGAGAGGTGGGGGGACCCCGGATATGAGCTGCGGCTGGACGAAGTTTGGCATTTCGTAGATATGCTGAACCAGTCATGCGTCGCCATTGCGCGCGGGGTGATGCTGTGGCTTTCTCCGGCGGATCCTTTGGCCGAGGCGATGGCGGCCATCGACCTGAGGTCGAGTACGCTCGATGAGCAGGTGAGATATCACGTTCTTGGGCGGCCGATGGTAATTGCGAAGTCTCATGAGTACGCGCGAACTTTGCTTGATAGGTTCGCGCCCGCGGGCACAGCAAGTTCGCCGATGTGGCCCAGAGTCGGGCGGAGCACACTGTGAAGCACATTGTGTTCCTGCACCATGAACGCCACCATTGGACTGTCCACCACCACGATCTGACCACCGGGCCACGCACAGTGACTTCGTGGAACTCCTTGGGGCCGGAGACGTCGGCCGTGATGTTGGATGGGCAACATGTTATCGCCACGGCGATGCAAGCATGTCAGTCGACCGCGACCATTGAATACGATGGAGACTTGGTAAGGGGCACCACTTCGACTCGACGCCCTTGAGACCGACGCGTATAAGGTTATACTGACTGTTTGGGACAGACGATAGACCCCGTACTAGTGGGCGCGAAACAGACAAACACGTCGATGTCGACCGCCGTGCAGCAAGACTCTTCGTCGTGCGGTTTCTGGGCTCTTATATTTGCGTGGGCGATCGTGTTGGACTTCGAGATCCAGCAACCGGCTGTGACAGAACTGCCCGTAGAATCGTTGAAGGAGTTGTTCGAGCACATTTGGGTGTGCTACGTTGCGGAGGAGGGTGGCCTACAGAGTGCGGTAGTGCGAGAGGCGTTCGAAGATCTCGAAGTATTGATCGACTGGGACGCGTTGCCCGAATTGGTGAGACAGCGTCCCAAGAATGGATGCGTGTTAGCTAACTGTACCTGTCCAGTTCGCCCCGCGTCCAGAGTCTCAACAAGCAACAACCCCAACGGGCTCGCAATCGAACAGCGACAGTGTGGCAGCCCCGAGCGCGCTGATCCAACCCAGTCCAGGCGGGACCCGGACGGACCACGCGCCCTCGCTGACGCCGATTATTCCCAGCGTACTTGAACAGCCCGAAGCGAGAGGTAAATTGGCGGCCTTGCTGCTAGAACATGAGAGGTCGTGGTGGGAAACAGGCCCCGCGCGATACCAGCAATGGACGGTGGCGACGGCGGCCAGGTATGAGGGCGTGAGCAAGTTCCTATTTGACGGGCTCCACCACGGAGTCCTGAAGGACCTGCGGGAGGGATTGTGGGACTGCACCTTTGGCCGCGAGCCCGAGCCGAGTCGCGTAGTACCGACGAAGGTATATGTTGCCTCCGCGGAGACGACATTTTTGATCCCCAAGGCCGGAGGAGTGCGGGGAGGCACGAGCCTGGCCCCGCCGGCGAGTTACAAGCGAGCGACATGGTTCGCAGAGGTACGTGGAGCACGGGCGCGCCCGATCGCGACCGAATGACTTACGACGACGATGGCAGAACATATTCGACTATGAAACGGTGCTCCTGCCGGTCTTTTGGGAAGCATCGAAGCATTGGCTGCTGGCTTGCGTGAACATGACGCGCCGGACAATCGAGATATACGACAGCATACGAGACTGGAACCGAGGGCGTGCCTTGTACGGGGTACGTGTGATGCCCCCGCTGGAGACTGGCAGGGCCCTGGACTGATGATATTACGTGACAGCGGGTGTACAAATTGATCCAGCACGAGTATCGCGCATGGAGAGAGGTAGCCGCACGCGGCCGGAGGGGGGTGCAGGTAGCTCCTGCCGCGAAAGATCCAGTAGAACACGACATATCCAAGGCCGGCTGGACCATGCAAGAACGCGATGAATACCTCGTGAGTGCTGAACTGCACGGGAATATGGAGCGTATGGTTGACTTGCGCCGACACCAAACCGGTAGCCTCACGTCCCGCAGCAAGGCCAGGGAACTCTACATTGTGCCATCTACGTCATACGTTTCATGGTGGAGATATCGGCTGGCAGGTCACCCTCTGAGCCGATGTGGACGTTCACAACAGAGGCAGCCCAAGCATACACCCAAGCCCTGTTGTTGCGTTTGGTACGCGATCTACCAATCACCCCAGCACCGAGCACCTCTGTGACCGACGAGCACACAACTGCGACCGACGAGCACGCGATCAGCAGTGCGATCGGACAAATGGCAAAGGCACAGGCACCAGCCGATTTGTGCGGCGTTGAGGTAGATGTAATATCGGTGAGCAACATGTACGGCCCAATCGAGAGAGCGGAGCGGGACTCACACACAGGCACAGGCGCAGGTTGAGCTTGTCCCCGAGCTGGAGCCCTCAGTGTTGACGGAGGCTCAGGAACCTGCGAGCGGCACGGGCGTAGAGCCCGGGGGCGGGGCGGCGGTTGTGAGCTCGACCGACGATGTGATATCGGAGCAGCTGCGCATCATCGAGGGCACGCCGGCCGTGCCCTTCCCAATGACGACACCGACAGACGAGGTGAAAGCGGCTCCAACGAAGCCGGATGCCCGCGCGCCGGGAGGTGCGGACACTCGAGGGCGCCCGCGCGGTAGAAACATGAGCGGGGCAGAAGGAGCGGTGCGACGCTCGGGGAGATTGAGCAGCAATGCAGGTCCGCAGGTGGCCGGACCGGGGGGGCGGGGGGGGTTGCAGGCCGCGAGTGGTACTTTGCCGCAGCGGCGTAAGACTACGCAGTCGTTGCCTCCGGGAAACGTGAGCGACACGGTGACCGCCATGGGGATCGAGCCGGTATCGTGCGCAATACCTGTGCGTTCGAATTCACCGCAAGGCGAGGCGAGTGGGGCGCGCCGGTCGGCACGCCTGAGTGGCGTCAGGCTGCTGTCGCCACTGCGTACATTCGCCGCGGATGACTCGAAGAAGAAGCCGCGGACATCGACAGGGGCGGAAGAGGTCATTGGTGAGTTCATGCACAGGTGAATGACGCAGGTACGATGTCACTGCTGACGGCTCGCACTCGCACAGATCCGACTGGAACAGCGAACGAGACGTAAGCTGTCAGACCGCGTACGAGGAAGGTGGAACTGGCTAACACAAGTGCAGGGCTTTCTCGGTCGGTGAGTGGATCATGCTGGTCGTGGCGACCGCCGTGGTCCCCGGATGCCGCTGGCGGGGGTTCCCGGCAGAGATCGTCCAAGTGATCGCGAACACAGGTCGAGTATCGTTGCAGGTCGACCCCGCTCTTCTGTGGCTGGAGCCGGAGGAAGGGGAGGAGGGGTTCGATGTCGAGTTACTCAAGACCCGCCTGCACCACCGTCGAACGATGACGCAAAGCTCATGCACACAGATGACCAATAGGAGGCTGGCACTACATGAGGTAAGGCATGATCCACGCGATTCGCCGAGCGAGTTGTTGACACCATGAAAGATTGTACCAATGCAGTGGCCAGCAGACGCATGCGGCGATTGTAGATTGGTAACGAGCTCACTGTCGTTGCGCCGCCACGCGTTGCGGGCGGAACTGGAGCAATGGGTGGAACCCATGACTGGAGTTTTCGACGGCAACGCCCAGCGTGCCCCGGTCTTTGGTCGTCTGCTTCGAGAGTGCCTGATGGCGTTGGGGTATGACGAGGACGGGGACATGATTCTGACTGGGCAAGGCGATGTAGGAAACCGCACCTCATGGGAGTTCTACTGCGACCGCGTGCACGAAGCAGGAGACGACTCGCGTCTCGTCCTGGACGGGCCAGACATGGCGTTGTGCGAGGAGCTCGCAGACACCCTGAGGAGAATCCAGCCAATCCGGGGGACACAGGCGCACTATCCTGTGACATGTGCGGGTGCGGGACGTGTCTTCTTCGTGTACGTGGCAGTCTCGTACTACACCGGTATATCGCTGGGAGAGGTGGAAGAGGGCATACGTGAAGGCCGGATACGGAGGCCGCTGGGGAGGCACGAGAGAGCATGGAGTGCTTATGCGTCGCGCTGGCTGTTCAGCTGTGAAGATTCGCACCGGGTGGTCGTGCCCGGGCTGGAGGACTCGGTGCCGGTGGACATGAGTTTGTAGAACGAGGGTGCGTGCCCGTGTCTTGTATCATAATGTAGCGTACGAACTCTTATGCGCGTGCTAGCGCGACAGTGCCGGTGTGGGGAGGTTGTGATGTGGATGTTGATATGGTGGACGACTCGCAATGTTCCTGCGCTGGTGTGGACAATGCAGCGGAGTGGACGTGCCTCGGTGCCAAGATCGGCCATAAATGTGTTCGTAGATGCAGAACCTGAACTCGTATCATATGTTTCAAATTAGCGGGTGCGCGTTGGCTGCATGTCGCACATAGCTCAGGTCACCGGATGCCCGAGGGCTTGCAGCGGCGAGAAGGGCACGAGTCGATGTATGCTTGCGCGCGAACTGCAGTCAGACGCGTCTGAAACGGTAAGATGCGTCTTACAGACGCACGGGCGCCGGGTCGCTAGCCAGCCGTGACCGTGGTGTGTTGCTCCTCACCTCGCCTTGACCGTCACCTCTGAATCTGTGCTGTAACATCTACCTCTGGGGTGGCGACTGTGGTACCACTTGAACTTTCTACCTTCGTGTCCCTCTCGGAGACATCGTGATCATGCTGCGACGCGGGCGAGCTTGCGATTTGACGAAGGAGCAGCTCTTACGGCAGGCACGGAACAAATCTCACTATGAAAAGAAGAAGCAGTACGTAGCAGCACGCATGACTGCCTCGCAGGCGAACGACTCATTGTCTCTGTGTTAAGTTTGAAGGAGATCCAACGCGATCTCAAAGCGGCAAGATCGGGCAAGGGCGGTAGGGAGAGGGAGAGTGGGAGTGTACAGTGAGTGCGCCGTGGTACGCATGGTGAATCTGTGATAACAGGCATCGAAGAGCGCAGTACCCCATCACCGCGCCGTCGTCGCTGTCGACGCTTCAGTCGGCACAGTTGACAGTGCTCAACAGTCGCCTCCGTGCATGGGGTTACCTCGACGAGCCTCGGGATCATCTTGTGAGCCTGAAGTCCGATATCAAGAAGGCGCGACGACAGCCAGGGGGCGTGGCCGCATGGATCAAGAAAACCGAGGAGTGGCTGGAGGAGGGCAACGGTGTGGTTCTTGCTCTGGAACAGGTCATGGGCGGGGAGGGCGTGCAAGGGCTCCATCAGACGCAAGTCAAGAGACTATGGCAGACCATTTCCTCAACGGCTTTCAATGCGCAGTTCATGGTAGCGATGACCATTGTGAAGCTGGAGGAGGTGGAGGGCTCACTGTGAAGTGTTGCTGTATGGTCTCGGTGGCATGTATGAATTGGCGTACAAAACGATACAGGGTGTGTCAGGGGAACGGCTTCACGCGTGCATTGAGGAATGATCAAGGACAGGGCTCGATTGACATCGGGGAAGTACTTGTTAGTTACGTAGGTGAGAGCGTGGAGGACGCGGGTATCGTCCATGAGCGAAGGATGTATGGAGCAGAATGTCAGAGACGGGACTTGCGATATACGATCCATACGCCGGGGATGTGGCGGGTTGAAGAACAGTGGACGTACGTAGGAGGGAGGGGGGGGGGGCCGGAGAGATGACTTCTTGTAACATGGCGCAACGTCACCTCGAATCATGCGTGGCATAGGGAGCGGCTGATGCTTGAGAAGGGCTGCAATGGCTTGGAGAGGGGCCGTGCTGCAAAGTGTGTGGAAGGGGGAGATCAAAGGAGAACATGTGCATAACGAAGCGGAAACGTGATAGATATGTAGCCGGGCCCAAGGTCGAGCGGAGTGGCAGAGGTAGCTCGGTGAGCGCTGGGGCGGGGTAGGAGTAGAGGCGCCGGTGACAGATTCTGGCGGCGGACATATTGAGAGAGGGGGCGGGTGGCATCGGGCAGGTAGAAGGAAGCGTGGACGAGAGGCGGGAGTAATCGGGGGAAACTGCTGGAGCGCTGCGTGGATTGGCAGGGAGGCGCGCGGTGAAAGTGGTGAGTAAGCGCTGGGGTCGGTTGAATCTGATGAGGGTGATATTGGAGCGACGAGTGGACGTAGTCACGCAGGTGTATTTTTGCGAGCATGTAGGAGGGCAGGGGAGGGTGCTGGAGAAATTTCAAGAGAAACGGTGGGGAAATGAAGGGATTAGAGGTCGGGCGGACCGGAGGTCTAAAACGCGAGAGTGGGGACTTCGCGCGGGGACGGATGTGTTATCGCGCCTGACAAGTAACCGTTTTGCGTAGTAAAATGTGCTTGCTGTAAGTGCTGCGTATTTTCAGAAACCACTCTTTCTGACTCACCGAGTGATATATTGAGGGAATTGCTATCGGCCTGAGACAAGATGGCGGTTAACGTGCAGGTCTCTTAGGCGCCCAATGCGTCATTCGCATCAAGGGGTTTGCCGAACCNGCAGGTCTCTTAGGCGCCCAATGCGTCATTCGCATCAAGGGGTTTGCCGAACCCAAGACGCGTTGTCGCCGCGCCACCACTGCACCCAAGGTAAGTACACATACTTATCACCTTCTCTTGATACTCACTAGCAAGCCCACAGATCTAGAGTGTATACCCCGGAAAACCCTACTACATCACGGATGCCTTCGCGAGGCAAGAACGACCGGAGCCTGAGGCTCCTGCAGCTCCACCGACCCCCTTTCGACCTGAACCGCGCTCCCATCCCCCAGCTCACCCTCGAGTCCCGTCGGTACGTCCGGGTTGCGTTCCCCATATTGGAAATTAGATGACTATGTATGAATGCTTGCTGCAGATGTATTCAGAACCTTGCCGCTTACCGGCCGCCGAAGACGCGTCTTCGTTGGCCCAAATCGAGGAGTGCCGCGGTGCTCGTTGCACTGTTCATCGGACGAATGGGGGACTTGTATGTCCTCTTGAGTAGGTGGGTGTATTGATTTTCCAGGAGTCTTCCTTTACTGAGGTTTGTGACTCACAGGCGGGCGTCTTCTCTCCGGACGTATGCAGGAGACACAGCGCTGCCAGGTGGCAAGTGGGAAGACAGAGACAAGAGTCTTGAGTGGACGGCTGTCGGTGTGGTTTGATAATGAGGGTAACGATTCTCACTGATATGCTTTACAGAGACGAGAGGCGTTTGAAGAGGTAGATCCTTCTGTCTCCGACCGCTACTTATGACGCTAAGTGCCGCAGATCGGCCTTCCGTTAGACCACAACAAGGTGCCAACGCTATGCGTCCTTGAGCCTTTCCTAGCTGGGAACAAGCTGGTCGTGACACCGTAAGTTCCCTACTTTCCACGCGCGAGGGTCTCCCTGATTTACAGTCTGCAGCGTTGTCGTGCTAATTCTCGATAACACACTACGGGTATGCAGTCATCTGGTCTAGATCATCCTTATCACCGACTGAATCGTCCACAGCCGATACTGAATCAAGCGGAGGTCACTTCCGTCTTCTCCCATCCGCTAAAGTCCTTCCTCCATTCGGATCCGCCCTTCGCAACGGAAACCGAGATGCTCGAACTGAAGTACCACACGTACACGGACTACAAATCGAATACCATGCCAGGGCAAATCCGAATGCACAACTTCCTCACGGGACGCGAAGCCGGTGGGACGAAACCCATCTTCGGACTTACTGCGTGAGTTCTAAATCTCAGAGCGAATGAAATGAAAC
>WJSG01019591.1:0-12016 GCA_016618145.1 Sanghuangporus lonicericola
AGCAGTCCGGCCGAAGGTCTGGGTCCGACCACGGCGATGAGCAGCAGTCGGAGCACGGCGACGAGCAGGAGTCCGAGCAGGAGTCCGAGCAGGAGTCTGACCGCAGCGACGAGCAGCAGGAGTCCGAGCAGGAGTCTGACCGCAGCGACGAGCAGCACGGCGGCGACGACGAGCAGCAGTCCGACCAGGGCGACCACAGCGACCAGCAGGAGCAGGAGTCCGACCACAGCGACGAGCAGCACGGCGGCAATGAGCAGCAGTCCGACGGCGGCGAGGACTCGCAGGAGTCCGACGGTGGCGATGAGCAGCAATCAGACCACGGGGACGACGAGCAGCAGGTCGACCACGGGAACGAGCAGCAACCAGAAGACGGCGATGAGCAGGTCACACCGCAGTCTTCCCCTCCACATCCATCGTCCAGCGCACAGCCCGTGGCCAAGCAGCCGTTGGGGAACAAAGGGCAGAACGGAAGGGTGCAACCTGCACCTCCGTCCTCAGAGGATGGTAAGCAATCAAAGCGTGTCTCTTCTACTGGTCGTCATCTAACTGTCATGTAGATTGGATGGAGCTTCCGCCCATGCCCAAACCAAGGGTTGCTCTTCCTCCCAGAGCTCGTTTGCTCTCAGACGACGGTGAGCAAACTGGGTGCACCTCCTCCACTGTTCCCTGCCTAACTGTCATCCAGATTGGTTGGAACCTCCGCCCATGCCCAAACCAAGGGTCGCACTTCCTCAAAGAGGTCGCTCACCTACGGAGAAGTCACTCGCCGCTCCCGCTTCCGCTTCTGGGCGAACGGCCACCAAGCGGGTGCGCGCGCGTCTTGCTTCATCAGAAACAGGTACATGTTTGACCAGGATCCTTGGAATTCATGCTCATCTGCCCATAGAAACGCCCACTCCTGCTGCATCCGCGGACCCTCTACGTGCGCGCCAGGCTGCGTCCAGCCGCACAGTGCTCACGCAGCCGACGACCCCTCTCAATGATACCACTAAGAACTTTCCCGCAAGGTCTGCACACACGACACCTCGCAATACTAGTGGAGGCATCTCACCTCCTGCAACGTCCGCACGCCCCGCCAAGGCATCCACGAGCCACTTCAAGATCCAGCTTCTGCCCGGCATGAGGTAGAGGTCAAAGAGGTGCATACACAGTTGTAGAGCTATAGAGACGTATACAGCATCTCCTCGCCAGCAAAGCTTGGCGCAATATGTATTGTAAGCTTTCGTATACGACTCTCGCCCTGGACACAATTCCAATCGTCCATATCCTCCTCCAAGGGTTCACGAGTGTACCCGTCTCCTGTACCGCAGCGCTGCCAGTTCCACTCCCAGGGCGTGAACATCGGGCCCTCCTCATCGGGGCATATGATGAGGTCCCGCCAGGCTGATTCGGCATCTAACACGGCCATGAGGCAACCTCCATCTCCCCAGTACCGTATGTTGCATCCGCACACGTACAGCTGTCGGACGCAGGGCGGCAGCAGGCGGCAGTCAGGGCATCCCTGGCCGTGGTCGCATGTTGTAGTCGGTATGGGAGTGAGGAGGTCGCGGGGGTTCCAAGAAAGGCGGAAATCAGCGTTGGTGACGAGCGCGATGTTCCTGGTGAACTCCAACGGAGTTCGGGGGATCAAGCTCAACATGCGCATGTTCAGGTCCCGGTGGAGTGCGAGACGACGCAAGGTGAGAGAGGGGTACGCGCAGCCCATGAGGATGGGAGAGAAGAAGCAGAGAAGGGCGGAGTTGCATAGAGAGTTGATGGCCCCCAGCGGGGAGGGGTACGCACACCCTACCACGCGAATATATCGTTTTGAACGCCCCTTGACTTTGTAGGTCCAGGTGCGCCGGTGTGGCCGTCCTTCTGACGACTCTTCATCGCGGCGCGTTCGGTCCATCCTTTTGGAACTCCAAACCTCCACCACCGGCAGGGAGGTGCGAACATACTCGTTGAACGCAGACTCTTCGCTGTGTCTGACGCAGATCTCCAGGTCGCCGTTGAGAATGCTGTCGTCGCGCAGAAACAGCGCCAGAGCTGCTACGCTGCTCACGACCGCGCCGTGTTTGACTAGGGCATCCAGGAAGGCCTCTGGAGCGGGGAGATAGCGACTGATGATTCTGCGCATGTCTACGCGGAGCTCAGAGTCCGCAGTTGTCTTGAAACGACGGGATACGAGTCGGCAGCGGAGCAGGGATAGGATATCTGCTGCAGCCAGAATTTGAACCGTGATACATGGTGATAACCTGCGCGAATCCACGGTCAGTAGCTGCTTGTAAGCCTTTCAATCCTTCCGCCCTACCGCGGCAGATGCGTGTCGTATCCATTGGGATGTGGCTGCATGACTGTAATGAGGCGGTCGGCTCGACGGATGTGTGCGACAGGCCCTGAAACCCGGTGGTTTGCTACAGCTCACATGTTAGGGTGATGCGACTTTGTAAAATAACGTGTACCTGCTATTAAACACTCATTTTACGCCGTCGACGTTATGTATTTCTGGGACACACGGTGACGTTCATTGTATTGACGGTGGCAAGGACGTGGCGAGCACGGAGCCGAAGACTACATTAACTCGCTACATATGCATACGTACAGTTGCACGCAGGTGTTACTAATCGCACGCGTGTGGGGGTCAAAACTCACCTGCGATAATTGCTGAAGACTGCAGAGGACGGCGGAGCGGCCGCCCCTGGGCCGAGGTGGCGTTGTGACCTCCTCAGGGGGCAGCTCGACGTCAGGGTGGTGTGGTGGCCTCCCCCGTGCTCTCCCACCGGTGGTACTTGCGGGGTGGCGTTGTGACCTCCCCTGTGCACCGGCGGTGTACGAGGTACGAAAACCCGCGGTGGCGTGGTGACCTCCGGGGGCGTACCGTGAGCGGCCGGTGGCGTGGTGACCTCCGCCCGCATATCCCTGGCGACATCGCTCGCAGTCGAGGACTTGGACGACCGGGCGGCATCGCTCGCAGTGGAGGACTTGGACGACCGGGCGGCATCGCTCGCAGTCGAGGACTTGGACGACCGGGCGGCATCGCTCGCAGTCGAGGACTTGGACGACCGGGCGGCATCGCTCGCAGTCGAGGACTTGGACGACCGGGCGGCATCGCTCGCAGTCGAGGACTTGGACGACCGGGCGGAACGGGGAGGGGGGTAGCAAAGAAAGAAAAACTCACCTTGAGCCATTGCCCTGCAGCACTCGCACCCCAACCCCGTCCGCCCGTTCCGACTACAGCACCTGCCATCTGCACTCGACTCAGCCGTTCCAGTGCGATACCTGGGTCTCGGAAGAATCAGCGCGAAGCGGAAATGGCTGCACACACGAAACATACCATGAAGGTCGGCGGCGAGGGCGTATGAGAGGCGGTGCAGGGGCTACCTTTTGTCGGTCTCATAGGAGTGAGCGGGAGGCACGAAAGTCGGGACAGACTGCACGTACAGGAGGGCAGCGTCGAGGTCTGCAGCCTTGGTCACGTTCGAAAAAAGTGCGTGGAAGAGGGACAGGAAAGAGTTGGGAAAGAGGGCAAGGCAGGGCTACTTATACCTTACTTAAATTCTCGTCTGCGCTTCGGAACCACAACGGCGATTTCCGCACCGATGCCGTCGGGTGGACCAAGTTCATTCTGACGGCATCGGCACACCGGGGGACGTCTAGACCTTCGGGCGAAACTCTATTAGCGACGGATGCACCCTCGGGCAAAGGTTGCGGGTGCATACTCACACATGGACATCCAGGACTGTAGCATGCTGACCTGGAGAGCGACTGCAGAGGAGAATTATGAGGGAGAGCTCAGAGTGTGGTCACAGCGCAGAGGCGTTGCTCGAAGCGGCGCGAGGCAAGGACTCGCCAAGATGATCTTGATAAAGTTGGTTCCTGGTATGCGGCGCTTGTGCCGTGGCAGTGCAGATAACGATCGACTCGGCCGCGTATGCAGCAGTCGTCCCCGGTTAACTCTCGTTAACCCTGTCCTGCATGGGCGAACTTGCCTCCCTGCTCACATTCTACACTGGAACATGGCTTTACTGACTGCCGGGGCACGGTTTGTATGTCTCTCCAGTCGTGGTGAATCCTGCAGGGACGGTAAGTAATCAATACTCTCGGCCTCTGTGCCACCATCTGATAACCTTACTCCAAGGCATTTCTTGAACCCGCGGTGACTAACCGCGTTCTGGACCCGATCTCAAGGCCTCGGAACTGGCGTGCCGATTTGTCAACGCACCCAGTCATGCGGCAGCCTCGGTTTTGAACGACACTGCACCCTCAGAGGTCGCCGCTGTGGAAATCATAGCGACTCCTTGCCTTCGCCTTCCCTGAACATGACGTGTCACCGACCCAGTGAGTAACCGCTACCTTGCTGCGATATGAGGATTTCGTGCTCACTTCGAGCGCAGAACGACTTCGTGATGCATCAGAGAGCGACTCGCCCCCCCGTATTTCCACCCGCGCTCCTGCACGCAGGCCCACAGGCCCGCGGATGCCCACAGTCAAGTCACCAGGGAGCCGTGGAAGAGAATCCACCAGGAGGGCTCGGGTTTCCGGTGCGTAGCCATCGCATTCCGCTGTGTTCTCCCTCCCTGAGTCGCAACACAGGACCCACTACCCGTGCATCTGAGCAGAACGTCCAAGAAATACCGCCGCCCATACGTCTGCGGACCAACCTCCTGGACCTCGCACTACACGCCGAGACTCGTGGCTCCAGGCGTGCACCGGGAGCCACCGCGCTCCCTGACGACTGCGTCGATGTCCCGCCCACCACGGGCAAGTCAGCCATCGCCAACCCTAGCAAGATGATCCCCTATGTCGAGGTACCACGCCTCCCCTCCACTGCGCGCGACGCCGATAAGGTGAAGAGCGCCGCGAAGCGTAGGAAGAGGCTGCAAGAACGCGACGCTCGGGACGTGGCGGAATACGGCGGGTTACGTCGATACGATACTCCGGCCGTTTACCGCATCTTGAAGGGCGCGCAGCAAGTCGAGCTGGACATCGACCTGGACTTCGACCTGAGCAACAAAGAAGAGCGCGTGTTTCCCGTCGCCAGCACAGGTTGGACGGGCACGCGGGTGACGCACACCGATGAAGAACGGCAGCCGCACGATCTTCAGTGGTTCATGCGCCGTGACTTCCGGTATATCCAGTCGGACGGAAGGTTCGTAGCAGACATACTCGACCCGGACGAATTACCGCACTGACGTCGTCTGTGCAGATATCCGAAATTATTCGTGGACGCGCAAGGTCTCGTTGTTTTCGCAATCGGTGGTAAGCCGCCCAACGATGCCACATGGATGACACGAGTCCACGACGTCCTCGTCACGGAGCTGCAAAAGGCAGAGAAAACCGCCAAATTCCCTGCATCTGGGCCTAACCGGCGAGATACGAAGGCGTGCAACTTCGGTGTGTCCATGGGAGGCGGACAGACTGTACGGTGTTCATCTCAGGCGGTGGCGGGATGCTGACCACAACTTCAGGAACCGTCGAACATAGCCCTTGGCTCCAACGAGGAGGTCATCGAGCATCTGCGCACACTCAAGGCTACCGAGAGTGCTGCCGGCTTCATGGACAGTAAGTTCCTCCACCTATTCTCCATGCCCTCGTCTTGACTATGTGGACAAGGTGGCTTCCGCACGTTACAGCGCAGCATGTATTTGTTCTACGAGAGCTACATGCTCCGTTTGCGGCGTGAGCATCCCCATCTCCGGTTCAACTTCGACCGGAACGTGTTCGCAGCCGCCACGTTCAACCTCGGTCCCCAGTCCATCGCTCGAGTGCACACAGATGACAAGAACTACGCCCCGGGATGGTGCGCGATCATGGCGTTAGGCGACTTCGACCCGAAGAAGGGAGGGCACATGGTGCTCTGGGAGTTGAAGCTAGTTGTCGAGTTTCCTCCCGGGAGCGTCATGTACATCCCATCCGCAATTCTCAGCCATTCCAACACGACCATTGGCCCAGGCGAGCAGCGTATGTCCTTCACCCAATTCACGGCAGGCGGACTGTTTCGCTGGGTCGACTGCGGCTTCCAAACGCAGAAGGACTTCCTGGCTAACGGTGGAAAGCACGACAAGACCGGGGGCGAGAGGTGGACTGAGGCTATTGGGAGGTACAGCACCGCTGAGTCGCTCTTCGAACACTTCTCGTAGTACCTCTGTACGTAAATTGAAGCACCTCTCATGACATCGCACTCTTTTGTACCCCAGCCAACGCTGACAAGAAGTCATGCGTGCCAGTTGTTGCGTTACATCACCTACTGAGTAAGTACTCGTCGCCGTGGCATAAGTACTCGTCGCCGTGGCACAACGACGACGTCTCCTGCGCCCCTAGACATATCCTGCGTCTTCATCGGAGTTTGCCGACTGCCTTTACAGGGACGAAAGAGCACGGAAGTCACACTCTGGTCTGTACAACTGCCACTGCACGATGCCCTCTGTGCAGCCCTCTCGCACTGGCCTTACTGAACGACCTCCAACCGACTGGGAGACCGTCCCGCTTCCTGCAACGACGTCGCTCGTTCGTCTCTGCCACGTTCGCAATCCTCGAGAGGAGTTGGTCGTCGAGGTGCTGGGTGATGCTAGGCGTTTTATGGTGAGCCATGGAGCTTGCAGAACTGCGCGGCGGGACTGACGACGATACTCAGCTCGTGATGCCGCTACGCCGGGAGGATATCAGACTGGCGGAACCAAACGTGATCACGTTCTGGCAGAGCTTCATCGGTACCGATCTCATCCTAACCATGACCGCCCAGCAAGTGCGTGTCCTGGTGACGTGCGTTGGCACCATGCTACACTTGTCGACCGCAGTCGATACGGAGGAGACCAACACATTGCTGAATGAATTCGAGACGGTCATCGCCAACGCGGCAGCAGACTGCGACGTCTTGCGACCTGAAGACCGCACGGAGAGGTTGCTCGTCCCGTTGGTCCTTTGGGCATCATTTCGGTGTCCGGTGCGTGGCTAGTATTGTATCGTATTGTGCATTGTGTATCTGAGACGTCTACTCCCTACCGTCCAGGCGGCGTTGGAGTTGCCCTCACGGTTCCTGCGCCGAGCGAGAGATACGTTGAATCGACTTCGGCAGGGGTTCTCATTTGGTGGTCGTGGTGACGCATAGCACAGAGACCTGTAACATAAGTACGCGACACGTGTGAATAACTAGCACGGCTCCTTCGCTCGCATAGATCTAGCCTGGCTATCCTGCACTCAACAGGAGTATTTGAGACCCTCACCCTCTATGGCAGGCGAGCCACTTCGCTGCTCCTGAGCGCCTGGCAACTTTGCGAAGAGCCGTCACCGCGCGGAGCCTGCCTGCCCCTTCCACTGACTCTACGCGCGTGACGCAGGCACCCCAGCTAACGGGACACCTCCACGGACAAACGAGAACACGAATATGTGCGAAGACATTGCCCCTTCACCGCAACCACTCTGCTCCTGCAAAACAGTGCATGCAGACAGCAGTGCATGCACTGGCATTGTGCGTTCCAGCGATATTATAACCGCTGGTACGTCCCCCACACGGTCCGGCAGCCCAGAGGCAGGTCCGACTCATGTCACACAGGCGATTCACGCGAACGGCACCCAGTCCTCCTCGCCCCAGACCAGGGAAATGCTACACATCACACCGGTGAGTGTTTCATTGCCACTGAGGGAGCGGCTACTGAAGAAGACCCTCCAGCGGGACTAGCACTGTTACGGCGTGCACCGACCGGTGTGATTCTCGCAACAATACAGATACTGTCCCCGCTGCTGGGTCCTGCGGCCATGGCAGTCATCTTCGGTGGTCATCTAACCCTATGGGACGTCGCCTCTGCTGTCGCAGACCTGGGTCCTGGAGAAACGTGGCGATTCGTTCCGAGCGCGATGCTAGCGCACGGACGCAACTAGTGAAGCACGCACCTGGCCCGGGGCTAAGCCTGCCTGCTACATCGTAATTGGGATTCTGATGTAGCGTGTTGCGTTCTCTTGAATCAAGCGTCTGCTGGGGCAATTTGGGGCGAGGCAAGGATACATTATTGGGCTGCGAAATTAGCCGCAGTTAGGGCGCAAGTGGAGGTACTCAGAAAGTCTGTCAAGGCTCACGATGCACGGCCAGACATAAATTCAGCACCCGGAGGTCGCCTGAGTCCTTCTGCAGCGGCATAACAAGCATATTTATTCCGTATACTAAAGGCTACACGCATAGCAGGACAGCGTGCGCGTCCAGAAGATCGAGCGGAGCGACCGAGAGAAGCGAGGCTCTACGCTCACGCTCACTATCAGACCGCCTCGCCTTGTGTACTCCTCGTCTGCAAGGGAATCGTGTTGGAGGGCTCCTGCAGACGCGGGAAGGGGGGCATGATGGATTGTAGCAAGGGGCTTACCGAGTACCTCCAATGAACTCCGCTATCCCGCAGTCGAAAGCGTCGAGGTGGGTTTGGCCGATCTGGTGCCGTCGTATCGCGTGAGCCCTCCGGGTAACGAACCGACTTCTCTGTACTCACGTTGATCCACGACAGACATGCAACACGCACTATGCGGCTCACCGATTACCTCGCATGACCCCCTACCTTCGAGCAGTCGCAAGCGTTGAGGTGGGTTTGGTGTCCCTTCAACGATCTGGTGCCCTCGTATCGCGTCAGCACTCCGCAGACGAATCGACTTCTCTGTACTCACGTTGGTCCACGAGACTGACATGCAACATGCACTCGGATAAGCTCAGGCTGGCAGTGGCATGCGAGAAGCATGCCTGCAGCGACCAGAGGCGCAGGAGAAGAAGCAGAGTGTTACAGAGCAACGCCAGGGAAGGTGAAGAGGTAGATGCGGACACGGACGTGAGCAAGACGTGAGTGCGTGAGCGAAGTTCGTTCGGCGGTTGCTTGTAGGCGCCGGGGCCACGCTGGCACGCGCCTCGTAACTTCCTCCCTCCCACAACGGCAGGCTGCGCTTGGCAGAGGCACTAGCTCTGCAATTCGAATCCTGCAACGTGAGTGTGAACACGCCAAAATAGCCCTTCTTCATGCTGATCGCGAATGTGTTATAGCAGGTCGGAACCGAGGGTATTTACAACGTCGGCTCAGGGCTCCCTCTCCTGAGTGTACTCCGCGCTGGGATGACCTCAAAAGGAGCCGTTAAGACCTCTAAACCAAGGGGCTTTGAACGTTCAGTAAGTCGCAGGTCTGTTGATGTCCGAAGAAGAGCGTTGACAATGAGCTCAGAAGACCATGTGCTCACCTTGCCCGACGCGAATCTCTGCCGGAGTGAAAGACTGCAAGGCTGGATCCAACAAAACTTCGGCGGGCACGGACACGAACACTACATCGGCGACTCACATCTCGTGGCCTCCAAGTCCTGAACAGGCCGACCAGATCGGCGCACCAGAAGACATCGACGGAGGTGGGACCGGTACCGGCAGCGACTCGGACTCGGACAACAGCACAGGCGACCCCTGCGAGGACGGGTGGAACGTCGACGATGACGACGGCACGCCCGACGAAGAACGCCCCGTGTGGGTCTACGTAAACCATAGCCCACGGTGCTGCGATTCGGGAGCGGAAGGAGTGGATGTGGCCGTACTTGCGGAGGGTGCATCGACCCTCACGGTGCGCAATTTCCTGTGTATTCATGCCCCGACTACGTCACTAAGCTCATGTGGCTCGTAGCTCAACATTTCAAGGTCGCTGGCCCATGTGCGAGCGCACGTGCACGACGCTGAGGACTTCTGGCGGCGATACCTGCGAGAAGATCGGCTCAAGCTATGCACGGATCGACAAGCCCGCGCGCTCATCGCTAGCGTTGGATGCCTGCAATACTTCGCATCTGAGCAAGAGTCAGACGGCCTCGCAACGCTCTGGAGCGAGTTTGAGAACGTCCTGGCAGACGTCGTCTCATGCAGCGTTCGCTACCCATTGGGGGAGCGCAAGGAGAACCTGCTGCAGCCCGTGTTTCTTTGGGCGATGACCCGCTGCCCGGTATGTTTATGTTGCTCATGATGCTTCGCTTGACGGCTAATTCATTGTGATCACGCTACTTCAGGAGGTATTGTTCTTGCCCGCCCGATTGCTGCCTCCTGGCGAGTCTTATGTTCATGTCTTGGTACTATAGTTGCTCTGTAACGTTTCTCAGAAGATTATAACAACGTACTTGCACGGCAAATATATAGTGTGATACAACGACATGAAGACGTGCACAGTATACTAATACGCCGACCTCCATGCACCGTCTACTCACGAGGCAGCTGCAGCTCCTCAATGGGAACAAGGCGCGGACGTGCTCCACGCCTATACAACACACCAACCTGCCACTCGTTGTGGATGGCAATCATCTCGTCCAAGAAGAAGTTGTAGTTCTCCTCGCGCATTTCCCGAACGATGCGTTGGAACTGTCCGAACCACACGTTGGCCTGTTCCGCAGCGGAGGAGTTGAAGACCCATTGGTGAAGCGCGGTGTACAATTCGGGAAACGTAGCCGGGTTGCAGTTCAACTTACAGAACTCGTCGGTGTCCTTGTGCTTGCTGATGGCGTGGAATACGTCAACTGGAAGTCCCATACCATCGAGACGCGTCTCCTTGCTGGCCAAGATGTGCTGAAGGAGGATGCAATTGTTGTCGAAAAAGCAGAATGACGGACGCGCTCGGGGATAATGAGGAGGGAACGTGGCGACAAGGAATCGCTGAGAGCAGGCTGGGGTAAGGCTGAGAAGTAGAAGTTGGTATCAGATACACACGTACCACGCAATTCGATGGAGACTCCGCTGTGTAGAATGTTGCCCTTGATATAATAACCCCGCAGCACCGGACGATCATCTGTTCGTTGTGGGTCCATGCGCGGATGCCCTTCCACGAAAGTGCCGCCTCTGTGGGAGACGGGCCAGCGTCGACGTCCCGCACCTCCTCCACTGTCACCTTGTTCCTCTTGGGGGACGGAACTGAAGCTGAAGAGTGGTTCGACCCGACGTTGTGTGCCGCTGCGGAGCCTGAAGCATGAGACGACACGGGGGCAGGAGTAGTCGTGTCCTCACTCATTGGGAGAGTGCCGGCGTTCACAGCGGTCGTATGAAGAGAGGAGTCCGCGGCGTCGGGCTGGGTGTCAGTGCGAACAGGCTCAGAACCAGGCATGGGCGAGGCGAGATTGCTGTCTGGTGCGTCCTGAACTACAGAAGGAATGTGTGACTGAACGTCCAGCAGATCTGTGGATTCACCAAGAGCGGTAGCAACCGCGGGATCCTGCAGCGCGCGGGCAACTTCGGCCTCATCGAGGAAGTAGTCGTCGCCAGGAAGGACAGGCTGGGCATCCACAAAGGGTGGGACCGCACCGTCTTTGCCCTCCATGCGCCGCCTGAGGCGGAAGATGGCCTGGCCACGCTCGCGCTGACGCTTCTCAAAGGCGCGATGCTGCTCTGTTGAGCAGGTCCGCATACCGTCAGAGCATGGCAGTGTGCACCCATTGATGGCGCACTGATTAGCGAGATGCGCATGCTCCTCGCAGAAGCGATCTCGCGGAGACTTCAAGCGTCCAAGACAACGGTGCTCGTTGCATCGCGGGTGACCGACGGTGACACCATCCATGACACATGCGCTCAGGCGAGCTAGGAGTGCGAACAGAGCGGTAAGCAGGACTGCCAATGAGTATAAATGTGCGCATACTTCGTGGCTTCGATGGATCCTCCGGTATATTGATCTTCTCGCACTCGTCGCACGCATGTGCCCATTGCGGCTGACCGGTACCTGCCATGCGAACATTGCGAAGGGCGAGCGCGCCTCTGAAACGTTCCGACTGCTTGCCCCGGTGCGGCAGACACAAGCCTTCCGATCGGCGAGCTGAGTCTAGCATGAGCGCATGCAGGTAGAACGCGCTCCAGACATGATCGCTATCCAGCCCATGTGCATGCTTGAAGTCGCCGGAGAGAGCAAGGTTGTAGATGCGAGCGACTGTGTCGCCAGACGCGCTACACACAATACGGTCAGTATACGTGAACGTGCGCAGCGTCTGAGCAGGCAAAAACGCACTGGGCGAAGGCCATCTGAGCACGCACTAGGGACATGAAGTGGGAGTCGAAGTAGTA
>WJSG01019629.1:0-10230 GCA_016618145.1 Sanghuangporus lonicericola
GAGTGACGGCCCAGTGGCGGGGTTTATATACTTATGTCAAGTCCTCAGATGATGTCACTCAGAGCTCATCGTCATCGTCCTTGTGGAGGGAGCTCAATCGTCATCGTCTTTGTGGAGGGACTTGTTCAATCGTCATCGTCAAAAGTCCTCGATGATGTCACCCTGGCAGTCCCATGGATAAGACACATACATAATAAACATGAACACATTAATGACCGTAATGACTAGTATGCAAAGTATCGTAACTCATGCGCGCAGCGGAAACCGTCGTGCCCAGACAGACCAGAGTGGGTTCTCAGAGAAGGCAGCATCACGCTGTTCCTGTGTTGCCTTTGTGTACCAGCGAGTCCTTGCATCCTTGTACGTCGTCCCAGTCTTGTATGGAAAGCCGAAGACATGCTCGAAGCGGTCCTTGATGAGTGGCATACCGTGAATCAAAGTCGTCAGCTGCATCTTCTCGAAGCCGCGCACAATGTCTTGTACGCGAAGTCCTGCTGCGAACAATGCTCGAGTGGCCTTTGGGGTGGCAGTTGTGAGTATCGGGGTCTGCCAGGTGCCTGACAAGAGCTCGGGTGTAGCAGAAAACATGGGGGCTGCGGGAACAATCGGTGTTGCAGGGAGGGTCGATGTCGCAGAGAGGATTGGCGTCGCAGGGAGGGTCGATGTCGCAGAGAGGGTCGGTGTCGCAAAGAGGATCGGTGTCGCAGAGAGGATCGGTGTCGTAGGAAATGTCGGTGACGCAGGAAGTGTCGGTGTTGCAGGAAGTATTGCAGTCCGGTCATAGGGGTCCAAGGAATGGAGGGGCATGGAAGCGATGCAGACACACTTTGCAATGGGTGTATCTTCCATGTCAATGTCATCGTGTTGTCGCTTCGAGGCGTTGGGTGTCGTACAACGACTGGTGGAGGAGGACGCAGGTGAACCGGGTATGGGCGAACATGCCAATCGCGGCAACAGCAGCGGTGACGGAGTGAACATCTGGTCGGCTGGCATGTTCGACGCATGAGTAGTTTTCACGCTTGACGTACGTAGAGCCTGACGCTCTTGAGGAAGGGCGAGCCTGATGTGGCCGCGCTTGCGCTTCATTGCCCTCTCGCGTTCCGCATCGAAACCAGGGCAACGCCGCACACCTTCTGCTCGGAGCAATACATAGGACCCGGACTCGACTGCGATGGCAAGCGAGGGACTGAACCGTGTCCACCGCGAGCACTCGAGTCCGTACAGTTCCAATGCAGCAGTCGGACCCACGCCCTCGGTCTGCAGTGCTGGGGTGGCCTGCGACACCTCCCAGCTTGGCCAGTCTGGACAGTCCGATACTGTCCAGCAGAGTGGCTCAGTATCATCCTACATGCATGTCAGGATGCAGAACTGCAGTAACAATGCATGTTGTTACGTACCTGTGACCAGTAGACAAGATAAAAGAACTGCTTTGATCTCAGCTCCTTCTCCTTGCGCGCACGTGCGACCTCATCCCTCTCCTTACGCCTCCGGATGTCGTCGTTCCGCTGATTCATCCAGAGCGGATTCATCTGCGTACTAAACTTGTATTGCTCTTGCTGTCCGGGCGCAGGTGTTTGAACAGGTGGCGCTGAGGACGGGCGAAGGACTTGTGCCCAGGAATGCTGGCCGCCTCCAGACGCAGGAGTGAGCAGCTGGGGAAGTGGGAGTTGCGGAGGAGGAGGAGTGATGGCGAGCTGAGTGGGTGAGGCCAGACTGGAGCCAGACAGAGAGTGTGTTGCACTCAGCCTGGCAGCAGAAGGAAGGCCAGGGGAGGCGTGATCGAAGCGGAGTCCACTGGACGCAGATACGGGGGTAGATGAGGGTAGAAGTGATGTCGTACCAGTAGCCTGTCCAGCAACACGCCGAGGGCGTGTAGCGTGGTACACACACACACTACCCCACTCCAGGCAATGTGACAAGCAACGCCCACTTGAGCATTTCTGCGCCGTCGAGCCAGAGCAGTCGGGAGCTGAGCAGCGCTGGCGAGGTGCACAAAGGCGACCTTGTGATGATGGGACTGGAACCGCGCCCTCCAGATACAACCCGAGGGCATTTGGTGTGATGGTTGCAGCAGAGCGGGTGTCGTCGCCACCGGAAGGAGGGTGCTGGTCCAGTATTGATGAGATATCTGCGTGGAGAGACGCGGACATGCCCCAGTTGTTTGTGTTGGAAGACGAGCCACTGTCCTGTCGGCCATGCAGAAAGTCTTGCATATCGTCCAGAGCCGACAAGGCGGAATCCATGATTATAGAGTAGCTGTATAGTAGAGAGTAGAAAACGAGCGACAAGGAGAGAGGAACACGGAACAGAGAACGACGCAGCCTGTGATGAGGGCGAGAGACGTCATAGAGCTGAAGGTGCCCTCGGGGCCGGCAGCTAGACGCCCGAGTGCACAGTTCGAGCTCCGCGTGATGTCTGCCACCCGGGATCGCTGCCGCCGGCCAAGCTCCCGTCCCCCGTCCCGGCCTTTCTACCGTCGTTTCCAACTACCAGACATTCTGCATATGGCTGGACGTTTGGCTAATCTTTACCTCTTAGCGCACTCAATTGAAACAGCTGTGTTTGCTCCAGTTGGAAAAAGGCTCTCCAGCCTGCTGCAAAACTTACTTAGCCGGCCCTGACAGTAAGCTTTCGTGACGATCTGCATCCGCCATGGTTAACCAGAGTTCTGCCGGCAGCGTCACCCCTCCGTCCGCGAGCTGTAAAAGTTGCGAGTCCTGTATGAGCAAGCCGCCCGGGTATACATACGTAGCATGCCTCGCGGCGGACGGCGTTCAAGTGATGTCACCCTTGGATGGTTAGCTGGCCACGCCCACTTCCGAAGGCTGATCCGCGCACACGCACACGCACCTCCGCTCGCTTTCGCCAGCTCGAGGAGGCACCCTCACTTCTTTTCCGGGTGCTCGCACGGCGTCTCGGGCAACGTTGCACGCTCGCGCGGTCCAGGTCGAGCATGAATGCATGAACTTGCCTCCCGTCGCCGCCTCCTCGCCAGCCCGGTGTGCACACCTCCCGTGTCTGTCATCGTCTCGCCACACGCTGCACCTGCCGCAATTATGCAGTAGCACATCCGTGTACCCTTCCAATCCTTTCCGGGCAGAACGCACACCATGGACGCGCGCCTGCGGTCCTCGTGACCGCCGCGGGTTTACGTCTCCTCCTCCTTGCGCCGGCTGCTGCTTCGCCCTGCGTGAGTACTACATAGTCACTAGTCATCGCTTGCTGCTGCTGACTGTGGGCATCGATGACTCACGACATGTCTGTCCCATCCCATGGCCATGATCCATCCGTCCGCTTCATCTGCTCACCGTCCGAGAACACTTCCTTCGTCCGACGGCGACAGCTCGTCCTTCTCCGAGGTCCACTGCACCCGCGCCGATCTGCAGTCTCCAGCGGCACGCGCGTCAGGTGCGGCGTCACGGGCATCGAGTGGTCTTGTGGCTGGCTCGCTGGCTCGCTGCAGACTCGTCGTACTGTACGTGGATGAGCATCGAGCATCGCTGTGACTGTGGTGGGGGATCAGGCTTCTAGCCCGAGCTTGTTGCGCGCCCACATCCCGAAACGGAGACGGAGATGGCGATCGCACTCGGGTGTGCACTCTGTCCAATCTGGGTCGCTGGCCACATGAGCAGTTACATTACAGAGCTGGGAGAACAGCGTCCGCCCGTCACAAGCCTGCGGTCGTGGACGTGTGCGCCTGTGGGCGACATCGGGGGCCCCCATGGCCGCTTACGACCTAACGGGCATTCCAGCTGGCTAACGGGTTACGGGTTACGGGTTACGGGTTACGGGAGGAGGGTACGTAAACGTTGTCTCCGAGTCCGGGCGCTGGGGGGGCTGACAAGGTTTGCTATGCAGATGATCACTCCTGGCGACGCGGAGGGACGAGGACCGAGACAGGCACAGGTTAACGTTCACGTTCACGTTCAAGTCGCACTGGCAGGGCAGAGATCTGACACTGCGCCACCGGGTGGGGGGCCATGTGCTCCCGCTGTCCAGTGTCCAGTGTCCAGTGTCCGCGTACGCAGTAGCGCGCTGGGGGCGTTCGGTGTGTATGTGCGTATCCGTATGCCGGACAGAGGGAGCAGCTGTCTGTCGCTGTTGCGATGTCCCGGATCCGCGTCGCCGCGAGGACCTAGGACCCAGGACGGCCGCCCGAGGACAGGACGACAGGTGCGCGTTGCCTGGGGCATCACTCAGCACTGGCAGCCCCAGCAATGGCAATGACATCTTACGGCATGCGAGCGGGGTACTGGTCGCTACGAGGCAGAGAGGCTTCGAGAAGTGCGGGGTAGAGGCCAAAGGGGCCCCTCTTCGCACGGCAGTGGCGCCATTCAGTTCGTATATTGAACTTCTGCGCCCTGACGCGGACCTGGACGTGCACGGACGCACGAGGAAGGGGAAGACGCGGCACAAGGTGTAGTATCACTCGGTCTGGCCTCGGTCGTCATTCAGTCCCTGTAAGTACTCGCTCTCGTTCTCGGCTCGCGTTCGTCACTTGGGGAAGACAAAGAGGAGGCGCGAAGCGAGCTCGGACGAGAAGGTGGGCTGGCAGCTGCGGGCGCCCCGAGGGATCGTCTCGTCGGAGCACGCATGGACGATTTTCACTTAAGTGGTCAGAGGTCAGAGGTGCAGGTGCGTCGCGGCTCGCTTGCGAATTTGTAGGCGCAGTTGCTGATGCGGGCGAGTCGCAGCGCACGTTCCAGGGAAGCGCGAGACCGAGGATGGGTCGTCGAAGTCGGTCGATATCGATGTGCGTGTGCCGGGTGGTCGAGCGAGATGGGGCGATGCTCCTGTGTCCACCGACGATCCTTTGCCTGGCCGTGACTTCAATTCTTTCTGGGGCGACGGCTCGACTCGAGCCCTCGCTCGTTTCCCATCGTGACTGCCAGTATCTGGCTGAGTGCCCTCCTGCTTGTCCCCTTCCTGCGCTTCTGCTATCCTTCCTGCTCTTACCGCTCTTCCGGAGATTCATCGGCCCCCCGCTCTGGGCCGCAACTGGTCCCCCATCGACTGTCGCTATTGAGAGACCTGTCAAACAGTCATCCATCCTGCGGTGTGCCTCCTGGAGAACCGATACCTCAATTATGGACGGAATGCGCAGACGCAGGCACAAGAAGACGGGAATAGCATGCCGGCACCTTGCAGAGGCTCGGCAGCAGTTGCCCTGCAGCTGTCTCGTTTCGGACAGGCGACCGTCTCGTCATCTCCAGCTACAGCTACAGTAACAGTATCCTCCCCGCACCCCGCACCCGTCTGCATCTTCGATCCCGTCATTGGCCAACCCACCCCCGCTCCGTTCCGTGAGCACCCTACCGCCGCCCCGAGCGTCCGGCACGCGTGCCAATCTCGAGCTCAAACGCGAACAAGGCCTGTCCTGTATGGAGGCCATGCACCACGCCATCTATCACGTCCTGTTCTGTGCAGACTGGATTGCCAGAAGGAGAGCGAAGCGACTCACGCTTGCGCGAGAAGGAGAAGGCGCGCCGCGTCGCCCCCGCAGGATCCCGTTTCGGACTCCGCGGGCTGTCCGGTTCGGTGATACGAGCTACGAGACGGATTGCCGTGCCTGCATGTCCATTGCGGGCGAGCTCTCGACGTCGGCCAACACATGCTCCTGCAAGCAAGCGGCCGATACCCAGCACAACGCTCGACGCTCGACGCCGGCGTATTCTTACGTCTTGGGTTCTGGATCTTTCCGCGAGCGGTTGTGGCTGCACGGCAGTCCCTGCATGATACATACGTCGCTGGTAGACCGGGGGTATACTGTTTATGCCCGCGGTTTGCTGGCCACCGGTACCCAGCTCGGCGTCCGAGTTCGACATGGCAGGCTGGTCCGCGCTTGAAGATGTCAGCATCCTCGCCGGAGAGGCGCGTTCCCCGCAATGGACAGGTTTCGCGTTCGTTCATGTGGTCATGCCGAGCATGAAGCTTATTTCCCCAGACTCCAGCCCCAGCTGGAGGACTCTCGAGCATGCTGCTCTCATTGCTCAATCAACGACGATCCGCACGGGTCCCGAGACTGCGCGGCGGGTTGGACCACCACAGGTCCTCGTTTGGCGGATCCGAGATACTTGGACACCGGGCTTTACGCGTCGGGCGGTGTACGTGCCGCTCCCCGGCTTCTTCCAGTGCCTGTGTCGGTGTATGTGGACGTCCACGTCGTAGGTGCGTCTGGGAAGCACTGGCAAGTGGAGGAGTGTGGCAGGAAATCGGTGTTAAGATGTCTCTGTCTCCGGAATACAGTTCACGCTGGCGTCCGCCACTTGGGCACATGCGTCTGTGGCAGGGACAACGACATCGGCATCGGCGCAAGAAGCATCAAGACATCACGCCCCCGACGCTCACGAGTGCTGAAGGCCGAGGAGACGCGCCGCGGGACAGCGACCATCGCTATCTGTGGGTGTCTGGGAGGGACACATCGCTTTTTGCGACTCAGTCTAGGTGCGTGCCGTAGCGTTGCAGACGTTCGGTGTCTATACGTGTGCTCACGCTGCTTTGGCTTCTTCCCGCTAGAAGAGCTCGTCACGACTGGAGGCGCGCGACGACTTGCGCTCATGCCAGCATGTGTTCACAACGGGGCCGCGGGGACGGCCGCCACAGGACAAACCTGGGAAGCACCTCTGCAGCGAAGAAGAAGGCGAAAGTCGGCTTTTGCGCCTGCAGTCGCGATTGCGTGCAAACAGGATCAGGGATGCTACGATGCGACCGGAGGAAGCACGAGAGGTGGATCGCTGCGAGGTCAGGTGAAACTGATTTCGCGGTCGTTGTATTGGATGGGCTCCACTGAGACGCGCGGCCATCGACGTTGGCGTGGTCGGTAGGTACTCCAGACGCTCCGTGGTCAAATGTTGCAGGTTAACCCTTGTCTTGACAGATACATGGTGGTAAGGGGTTATCCCTGATCCGCGCGACGGGAGAGAAACCCTCGGGGGCTGCTTGGGCTAAATGAAGAGATGTCTGACTGCACATGTGCAGCTGCTCGACAGAAGACAGACGGCAGGCTGCGAAGACACCGCCTGTATGTGATTGTGCCTCCTTCAAGAACGACCGCATCGAGCTGACGGTCCGCGGGGAGCCGGCGCTGACAGAACTCTGTATGGTATGTTTGTTCCTTGCCGAAGCGAAGCCTCCGCATGTAACGAGTTTCGCATAGGTCCCTGCGTATGTCAGGTCACGGCAAGGGGAGCAATCTGGAGCCGTCCAGCCTCCGGAGGGTAACGATATTGGGGGTTTCCCTCTTCAATGCCGAGCAGCCTGCATGAGACCGGACGGCTGCTTGAATAGTTCAGCAGGCAAAGTAGGAGGATAGGTACGTGATTCGACCATCATCGTGTCGTGATACAGCGTACATGGAGGCTCTGCGCAGCGGTCGCACTGGACATAGACGTGATGAACGGCTGAGGACCGCGATCGTCGTCATGTCTATGTCAGTCTCTCCCAGTTGAATGAAGTCCGGTGTCCAGGGCCCTCGAGAGGCTCCTCGCCCTGGAGACCTGCCGTAGGTGCTTGGACGTCCGGCACGCAGCGAATGCCAGATGTTCCCGACGCCATCGGGTATTCTTGGGCGCAGCTCGCTACCTGTTTGGATGGTCTGAACATACTCATATTATCCTGCTCGCGTTTGCATCAGTGTGTTTTGCAACAGCCTACGGGAGCATCACCTGCTAGGTCCCAGCCGCATTTTCGCCGGGCATCAACAAGAGATGGGTGGCGGCGGCCTGGCAGGGGGAGCAATTTCCGAACCAAAGATCCTGTGAGAACGGGAGCCTATGTTTGTTCATCTCGGCGCGGATGATGTCGCCTTCGCGGCGGCTGCATGCAACCTGGCATCGTTGCTGACCGTGCTGTAGAGCAGTCGTTTCTTGCTGCCGTGGCGAAAGTCTCTCCAACATCGCCGACTTCATGTCCGCCTGTCCACGCCTGCGGACATGTCTGCACTGGTTGGGGCAACCGTCGACGCCAGGCGCAGGTACGAACCTTGATCATATTAACCTGCGTCATGCTGACTCGAATGTGACCAGGAGTAGACGATCGCACTACACTGTCGTGCATACGTAGGTATGGCGAGGTTGTCTTCCTACGGTCCCTGAGGAGCCTCCTCCGTCATAGCTGTCAATCTGACTTTTGTGGAGCTATCAGTCGAGCATCGGCCAACTCGGAATATCCCACTCAACGCCTCACCGCACCGCACCGTACCCTGTCCGGCGGCTGGGATCATCCTCCACGGCTCTCCTACTCCCGCATCGTTCCTAGCCTGTGATTCACGACATGACAAGTGGCATCCGAACATTCCCCTTCCGACTTGTCGCTCCTCGGATAAGTCACAGCTTCCGACCATATTCCCAACGCACTCCGTGTCTTTACGCCCTCGGACCGAACACCAACGACGCAACGTAAATCTCGCGTCTACTGGCCACGAACCTAAGACTGACGTGCTCTCTCACTGGTCGCAGGCCGGACAGGCTCCGAGGACCCGACGTCGACGCCCACCATTGGCTCGCAAAACGCTCTTTGACTACTGGCTCCTGCGGCTTCCCTCGCTGGCGCACGAGTCCGGCACACCAATGGGAAAACTGCGCACGCTGCCGGCGCTCGCGTGAACGACGATGACGGCATCTGCGAACGCGTCGTTCTCTCGCAAAATCGCGAGTCTGGACGAGTCTATCTGCCTGGTATCGCGATAGGGACTTCGAAACATCGGGATCGCGCGGCGCTGCATATGTGTGTGCGTGTGCGAACTTGGAATCGGTCAATAGGACAAGATATCCCTCCGAAGCGGCGCAGGCGGTACGACACACGCGGGCGACACTCGGGAGGATGGAGGAGTACGTCTTCGTTACGCGTCAGCGGTGGGCCTGATTAGTGAGTGTGTCGTCGGTGTTGGTCATGGCCGCACGTTGCTCATGCAGCCGTGATTCATCTAGCATGCGGAAAACACAAGACAGAAGAGGATGCGAACTCGTCCTTGCGCCGTGCGCCATCCGATCGGACGAAGACAGGAAGCAAGTACTGACATACGAGGCGCGCAGTGCCTTGCGCTGTTACGCAAAATTCTGGCGGCAGGAGCTTGCTGTGCGCGTCGTCGTCATTCTACCGGACTCGTTCGTGCACGCCATTGGTCTGCATGGTCGTGCAATCTGCACATAGGTCGGGCGTTCGGGCAGACCCGCCAGAGTCGCGCCGCCTCCGACCACTTCTCGTCTTCGACCCCCGTCCCCACGCTGGTTATCCCCGCTATCTTTCCCGCGCTGAGCCCGAGCCATCTGCGTCCCTCGAGACGCGCATGCTCGTCGTGGCTTCTCGCGTCGGGATACGGTCCTGCGCCCGCGTCTGAGCACTCGGGTGCAACACTCTGGCCCTCAGCCCTATGCTTCTTCTCTCGGCAGAGGTGAGTACGAGCGAATTTTTTCGCGCGTCGCACTGTCGCCGGTTGTCGCTTTAGGCTTTCGCGGATCGTGTCCGCCTGCGTGGCCCGGTGCGCCCAATACGGCATTAAGCCGTCGCATAGGGACGGCCATGATGTACAAAGGCGCTACGTGGTTATCTCAGAGCGCGGAAGATGGACCGTTGAACCGTAGTCTGTGGCCTGAGGGAACACTTCGGAAAGACTGGCGGCGTCCGCCAGGTGAGATAACGGCTGGCTGCTCGGGGCCATGGCATCCCGACGACAAGGAGACTTAGGACCGACGTACCGACTTCCCGACGCGCCGAGAGAAGACCTGCTGGGCATATTTTGGAGGCAGATAACACGGTGGATCGTCGATTGCCTACTGGATACAGGGTATTGACTATTGGGTGGGAGGCATGCGATGTCGTGCGTATCTATCTCTCTGGTGGTGTCACGTAGACGACTCGGTGTATCCTTGGATGTTGGAACTGTAAGATGACAATGCAGTAGCTACCCGCAATATGTTTGTCATGCCCGCCTTATATCTACGATGAATTGGTTAGACTGTGCTGGTAGGGCACCAATGCGTCGCAACGGATGTGAGGTAGCATGCCTATATTGCTTGTGCTCTAAGAGCTTGGCGACGGCGACGACTGGGTGGGTAGACGGCCTGCCTGCAATAGTGAAAGAATTACAACCGAAAGTCCCAACCATAGTGCAATCACCATGCAGTGGCGCAAGAGAGCCTGGAGGGTGGTAGTGTGAGTCCACAAATGCACGCATACGGCTGGACGTTGAGACTCACCAAAACTGTACGTCCGTGTCGACCTTGATCATCG
>WJSG01019640.1:0-11425 GCA_016618145.1 Sanghuangporus lonicericola
CCCTCTACTCGACTACGCTACGACCCGCCTACTCGCTCGCGTTCGGCCTCCATCCTAATCAACGCCTGCGATCGCGCACAAAATGTCCCATATCCCCCTGTATATCATCTGTACCACCACTGCTTCCTCCGGGTCTTGGCTTATCGCCGTCGGGTCTTGGGTCTCCTCTCATCTCGGGCACTCCCCGGGTCAGGGACGCGGGCGCACACCGCCGTCCCCCACTGTCCTGCGCCGCGCGGGCGGAGGGGGGCGTGTACATTCTCGTGTATCGGTATCTCGCATGCTCGTCTGTCGTGGTCGCTCGTTTGGTCTCTGGATCTCCCCGTCTCATCATCATTCCCCATCGTTTTTCCTTTGCTTCCGTTTGGTTTTTGGAGAAGTTGTATGAACAGTACCGCGTACTTATTATTGTGTCTGCTTCGTTGTGCCATGATTGTTGTTTCCCGTTTCGCTTTGTCGCCAAGGTCTCTCTTGGTTGTTATCGTTGTACTTGTACCGCCGTCCACGTCCTGATCCTGATCCTCGCGCCCCCTCATCGCATACGCATACCACACGCATCCATCCATCCTTGCATCCAGTTGCCCCCACGCACGCCACATTGCATCGTCTCGGGTACCCGCTACCATACCCCATACCTCCTATTACAGCATACCGCCGCCATACCGCACGCATACGGATACGATGATACCGCGCAGGACCCCCCATCGTTATTCCCCTTCATCGCTTGTACGAACGCCATATGATACATAACAGTACGATAGTAATGAATCTCTCATGTTGATGTCTATCTTGCCTGGCGTGACCTCAAAAAATGAATGCAGCGCGACAGGTGATGCCTATGCATATGCTGCATGGCTGCAGTGTAGGTCCGTAGGGCGTTCGGAAGGCGACTAGATCCGCTGTGAGATGAAAGCGCAGCGAGACGGAGATGAGGCGCCTTCGACTCGCTAGCTGTAGCACTACATTATCATATGTAGGCAAAGTGCAATACCTCGGTACGCTCGGAATGCTGGTGAGTATGCAATGATGCGCACGCGCATGATACTATGAAGTGGGTCGTGCATCCCGTGCGGGGCCCCGCGTTACCCCAGGTGCAGCGTGCTTCGCGAGGCCAGGGTCCGAGTCCGCCCCGTGCTTCGCGAAGGGCTTCGTCTGTGGGTGTGGCTCGCGGCGCGCGCTGCAGGCTGCAGCTCGGAACTCGGAACTCGCTCGAGTTCCGGTGACGCGTTCTGACACTGCGGCTGGTCACTGCGACTGCGACTGCGCCGATCGCTCGTTCTGAGTTCTGAGTTCTCTTCGCGCGTCGGGAGTGCGTAACCGTTTACGCGTACGAGTGGACAGGGAAGGCGTGATCGGGCGGCGCGACGTCGACGTCGACGTCGGATAGAAGCTGTCAGTATACTGTCTGTCTGCGCGAGAGAGACGAGAGAGAGCTAGAGAGAGACGAGATCTAGAGAGAGGGGACGTCGGTCCCGATGCGACCTTCACTGCGAGGACGTCGGGCACACTTCAAGTCACTCGACGCTGGTTGGTTGTTCAGTCGGCTTCTGGACGCCGCAGGGATGTACGGTAAGCTAACTGCACGTACATACGTATACAGCCCCGATGTCGAGCGAGCTGAGGGTTATCCGGACAGGCTGCAGAAGAGCAGATCTAGAGGCTACTTAGAGTTACCATGCATATGGCTGCCGCGTGTACGAGTACTAGTACATGTCTAAGAGCCCCGCGGCGGTTCGGATTGACTGGAAATGACATATGCGAGCCTCAGTTCGGCCGCGGCGGAGGGTCGACGCGTTCGCGATGTGCAGCAGCAGCAGTGCCCCGCGGGGAGCCGAAGTCTGCACGAGCTGTGGCTGGGCTGCTGGGCTGCCGTGCTGCGCGTGGTTCCCGGTCAGCGGTCGCGGAAGGTGTGCCAGTTGCCCTGCAGTTGCCAGTACTTGCATATGCATGATGCATGGACCTCCGAGCCCGACGTCAGCGAGCAATCTCCGCGTCCCAAGCCGAGTCCGGATGGATGGGCATGCGCGGCCGGAGAGCGTGGGCGAGGCAGAGCTTTCGGAGGCGGTCCTTAGGAAGCACAGGAGGTGTGGCGGGTGGCTCTCGGAGACGGAACTCTGTAGCTCGGAACACTGCTCGAGGCCGCGGGGCTAGGATGGCCGCAACGTTATTGTAACTTGCGAGCGTCGAGGAGGGCGGCGTCGGCTGTGGGCGCTGTGTTCAAACTTGTGTCTGTCGGCATGAGTTAAGGTAAGGGGTATGCTTGCGCTGCGGACGACGTGCGTGCGGAATGCGGGAACCTCGAGGAGGCCGACGGGCATGGCCACGCCGCTTGACCGGCGCTCGCGGTGCACGAAGGTTTGGCTGTTGTGTGACGTCATGCACTGAACGACAGACACCCTGTGGAGGCAACATCCGTTCATGCTGGGATGAATCGTTGGCGGTCGCCGGTCGGTGTGTATTAGGATGTTCCCTAGAGCTCTGGGGCCCCAGAGGGTGACTTGCTGCGTGCCGGCGCCGTGCCGTTCAGTAGTAAGTACAGTGGTGTAGTGCCCCGCTTCCGACATCGTACCGTCCAGAGCTGTGACTGCGACGTTTGTTGAGCCGAATGTAGACGAGACACCTGGCAATCGGATGCACATGAGAATACTTAGAGTACAGCGCAGTAACATGTGTCGAGGGGACATGCGAAGCTCGAAGGCGACGTTTGCGATCCTCTGCGGGAGCCTTGCAGGATATCGACATCCGCGTCCTGACCACGGCAGGCGGGTCCCGAAGCGAGGCCTGTCAGGGTCCAGAACGAATCGTGTCGTGCATGTCGAGACTCGAGGCATGTCGTCGACGAGGAAGAAAACAGAGGGGAAGAGGAGCAGCGCCACACGGAGATGCCTCTTCCGCCTCTCGTTCGGCCTGTCGATCGCGCACCACACACGACTCGGGCAAGCTCGGGGACGACGATAAACGTTAAGTAACGCAGGTTAAGGCTAACGACGATCGCCGTGGGGTACCCGGCGGGAGGACTCGATATGGGCAGCGCGAGGGGATGTGCCTCCGAAGTGTCCGAGACGGGGGCACTGGGGAGTGCGGGCCGTCGACCGATGGATGGCCATTGGCGATGAGCGGGCGGGCGTCATCGCTGCTGAAGTGGTTAGCCCAAAAGGGAGCTCAGGGCTGCGTTCGAGGGTGTGGCCGATGGCGGTCGCGACCACGGGCGTGCTGCCCTGGCGAGGAGCTAACGCTCCGCGTGCGGGCGTTGCGTTGTCTCGGGGGGGTGTGGCCATGCGCTCTCTTCGCGTGCGGACTGTGGCTGACGACGGTGATTCGTGGAGCGGAATTTAGTGCGTCTGCGTGGTTATCTGTACGTACTTACTGGTCCTGGTCCTGCTGTTCGCGATTCAATTTTCAGTCGCGCGTCGGGTGGCCACTGACACTGGTACCTGGTGAAGCTGACATACCGAGAACCCGACAGATACGCCAACTCCGGAGATGCGTTTGGTGGAATGTTCCTGCGTTCTGCGGGCCTTCGTCCAACTTCACGGACTTTGAAAGATGGGCCGAAGGCGGAGTACCTCCAGGAGCGAATCGGACGAGGCCCGTCGAGCAACAAGTGCCCACCGATTGGCGCGCAGCCCGACGCGTCGGGCCCGCCAATGATGTCACTCACGCGTGCGGTCGACGTTGTCTGTGAGCATACGCCGTAAATGCGACGGCTTTCCGCCTTTCGCTGCACATATCGTCCTCGTCTTGTGATCTCCATTGGGACTCCGAACTTCTCTTCGACGTTTCCTGTCTTCGACCGTGTTCTCGTCCCCCAAGGAGTTCGCAAGTGGGAGCGAGTCAGTGTCAAAGACTATTATTGAGGGCGACAGTCAAGTTCCGCAGAACACCCCCGACACGTACAGCCTCTTCTCCAACGCCGCTTCTCGAGCTTCTCTCGCGCTCGCAGGCCATTCAGTTCGGTGGGCGTTCCTGAGCCTGCCTGATGTGCCAAGGTAAATCCCCCAACAATATTCGCGCGACGCAGGCATCTGCACTCTTCGAAGCAGAACGCGATCGATGTACGGCCTCCCAGGGACGCTCTTCCTTACGGCTCCCGCTGCCACGGTACACCCTGCGACGCCGTCTTCCAGTGTCCACAGCGCACGGGGAGCAGGGCATATGTCACCGAGTGGCGGCCTCCTGCGAGTTCGAAGTTCTCAAGTCGAAGCCGCGGTCTGGACTCTAGGCCCTGAACCATTTTCGGAGAGTGTCACCTCAAAGGCCATGTGGTCGCCTCCGTCGTCATTGCTCTTGTGGCAGCCGCCACCTCGTCATCGCATCCACGACAACCGACTCGTCCTCGTGAACCCGTTGCCTCAATCGCAATGCAATCTTCCGACGCTCCAACGCAGCCCTGAACGTCTGGAGTCTGGACTCGCCTGTGCATCGTTCGGCCACCGACGCTGCATATGCACTTAATTAGCGCGAGGGTGCTCGCGTAAGTGGCCACTCACGTAGGCTGTCATATGGCTGGACGTTTGGCTAATCTTTACCTCTTCATGATTCGCTAGCTCACTCAATTGAAACAGCTGTGTTTGCTCCAGTTGGAAAAAGGCTCTCCAGCCTGCTGCAAAACTTACTTAGCCGGCCCTGACAGTAAGTTTTCGTGACGATCTGCACCCGCCATGGTTAACCAGAGTTCTGCCGGCAGCGTCAGCCCTCCGTCCGCGAACTGTAAAAGTTGCGAGCACTGTATGAGCACGCCGCCCGGGTATACATACGTAGCAGGCCTCGCGGCCGACGGCGTTCAAGTGATGTCACCCTTGGATGGTTAGCTGGCCACGCCCACTTCCGAAGGTTGATCCGCGCACACGCACACCCACCTCCGCTCGCTTTCGCCAGCTCGAGGAGGCTCCCTCACTTCTTTTCCGGGTGCTCGCACGGCGTCTCGGGCAACGTTGCACGCTCGCGCGGTCCAGGTCGAGCATGAACGTCTGAACTTGCCCCGGTGACATCCTCCCGTCGCCGCCTCCTCGCCAGCCCGGTGTGCACACCTCCCGTGTCAGTAATCGTCTCGCCACACGCTGCACCTGCCGCAGTAGCACATCCGTGTATCCTTCCAGTCCTTTCCGGGCAGAACGCACACCATGGACGCGCGCCTGCGGTTCTCGTGACCGCCGCGGGTTTACGTCTCCTCGTCCTTTCGCCGGCTGCTGCTTCGCCCTGCGTGAGTGCTAGTCATCGCTTGCTGCTGCTGACTGTTGGCATCGATGACTCACGATTCATGTCTGTCCCATCCCATGATTCAGTGGCCTTGATCCATCCGTCCACTTCATCTGCCCACCGTCCGAGAACACTTCCTTCGTCCGACGGCGACAGCTCGACCTTCTCCGAGGTCCACTGCACCCGCGCCGATCTGCAGTCCCCAGCGGCACGCGCGTCAGGTGCGGCGTCACGGGCATCGAGTGGTCTTGTGGCTGGCTCGCTGGCTCGCTGCAGACTCGTCGTACTGTACGTGGATGAGCATCGAGCATCGCTGTGACTGTGGTGAGGGGCTCAGGCTTCTAGCCCGAGCTTGTTGCGCGCCCACGACCTTCTCACATCCCGAAACGGAGACGGAGATGGCGATCGCACTCGGGTGTGCACTCTGTCCAATCTGGGTCGCTGGCCACATGAGCAGTTGCATTACAGAGCTGGGAGAACAGCGTCCGCCCGTCACAAGCCTGCGGTCGTGGACGTGTGCGCCTGTGGGCGACATCGGGGGCCCCCATGGCCGCTTACGACCTAACGGGCATTCCAGCTGGCTACCGGGTTACGGGTTACGGGTTACGGGTTACGGGTTACGGGAGGAGGGTACGTAAACGTTGTCTCCGAGTCCGGGCGCTGGGGGGGCTGACAAGGTTTGCTATGCAGATGATCACTCCTGGCGACGCGGAGGGACGAGGACCTAGACAGGCACAGGTTAACGTTCACGTTCACGTTCAAGTCGCACTGGCAGGGCAGAGATCTGACACTGCGCCACCGGGTAGGGGGCCATGTGCTCCCGCTGTCCAGTGTCCAGTGTCCAGTGTCCGCGTACGCAGTAGCGCGCTGGCGTCCGGGGTGTATGTGCGTATCCGTATGCCGGACAGAGGGAGCAGCTGTCTGTCGCTGTTGCGATGGCCCGGATCCGCGTCGCCGCGAGGACCTAGGACCCAGGACGGCCGCCCGAGGACAGGACGACAGGTGCGCGTTGCCTGGGGCATCACTCAGCACTGGCAGCCCCAGCAATCGCAATGGCATCTTACGGCATGCGAGCGGGGTACTGGTCGCTACGAGGCAGAGAGGCTTCGAGAAGTGCGGGGTAGAGGCCAAAGGGGCCCCTCTTCGCACGGCAGTGGCGCTATTCAGTTCATATATTGAACTTCTGCGCCCTGACGCGGACCTGGACATGCACGGACGCACGAGGAAGGGGAAGACGCGGCACAAGGTGTATCACTCGGTCTGGCCTCGGTCGTCATTCAGTCCCTGTAAGTACTCGCTCTCGTCCTCGTTCTCGTCCTCGGCTCGCGTTCGTCACTTGGGGAAGACGAAGAGGAGGCGCGAAGCGAGCTCGGACGAGAAGGTGGGCTGGCAGCTGCGGGCGCCCCGAGGGATCGTCTCGTCGGAGCACGCATGGACGATTTTGACACTGAAGTGGTCAGAGGGTCAGAGGTGCAGGTGCGTCACGGCTCGCTTGCGAATTTGTAGGCGCAGTTTCTGATGCGGGCGAGTCGCAGTGCACGTTCCAGGGAAGCGCGAGACCGAGGATGGGTCGTCGAAGTCGGTCGATATCGATGTGCATGTGCCGGGTGGTCGAGCGAGGATGGGGCGATGCTCCTGTGTCCACCGACGATCCTTGCCTGGCCGTGACTTCTCTTTCTGGGGCGACGGCTCGAGTCGAGCCCTCGCTCGTTTCCCATCGTGACTGCCAGTATTTGGCTGAGTGCCCTCCTGCTTGTCCCCTTCCTGCTCTTACCGCTCTTCCGGAGATTCATCTGCCCCACGCTCTGGGCCGCAACTGGTCCCCCATCGACCGTCGCCATTGAGAGACCTGTCAAACAGTCATCCATCCTGCGGTGTGCCCCCTGGAGAACCGATACCTCAATTATGGACGGAATGCGCAGACGCAGGCACGAGACGGGAATAGCATGCCGGCACCTTGCAGTGGCTCGGCAGCAGTTGCCCTGCAGCTGTCTCGTTCTGGACAGGCGACCGTCTCGTCATCTCCAGTTACAGTACAGTACTATCCTCCCCGCACCCCGCACCCGTCTACATCTCCGATCCCGTCATTGGCCAACCCCACCCCCGCTCCGTTCCGTGACCACCCTACCGCCGCCCCCGAGCGTCCGGCACGCGTGCCAATCTCGAGCTCAAACGCGAACAAGGCCTGTCCTGTAGGGAGGCCATGCACTACGCCATCTATCAGTATCACGTCCCGTTCTGTGCATACCTGATTGCCAGAAGGAGAGTGAAGCGACTCACGCTTGCGCGAGAAGGAGAATGCGCGCCGCGTCGCCCCCGCAGGATCCCGTTTCGGACTCCGCGGGCTGTCCGGTTCGGTGATACGAGCTACGAGACGGATTGCCGTGCCTGCATGTCCATTGCGGGCGACCTCTCGACGTCGGCCAATACATCCTCCTGAATGCCAGCGGCCGACGCTCGACGCCGGCGTATTCTTACGTCTTGCGTCCTGGATCTTTCCGCGAGCGGTTGTGGCTGCACGGTGTGTAGTCCCTGCATGATACGGTCGCTGGTAGACCGGGGGTATACTGTTTATGCCCGCGGTTTGCTGGCCACCGGTACGCAGCTCGGCGTCCGAGTTCGACATGGCAGGCTGGTCCGCGCTTGAACATGTCAGCATTCTCGCCGGAGAGGCGCGTTCCCCGCAATGGACAGGTTTCGCGTTCGTTCATGTGGTCATGCCGAGCATGGAGCTTATTTCCCCAGACTCCAGCCCCAGCTGGAGGACTCTCGAGCATGCTGCTGTCATTGCTCAATCAACGACGATCCGCACGGGTCCCGAGACTGCGCGGCGGGTTGGACCACGGCAGGTCCTCGTTTGGCGGATGCGAGATACTTGGACACCGGGCTTTACGCGTCGGGCGGTGTACGTGCCGCTGCCCGGCTTCTTCCAGTGCCTGTGTCGGCGTATGTGGACGTCCACGTCGTCGGTGCGTCTGGGAAGCACTGGCAAGTGGAGTTGTATGGCAGGAAATCGGTGTTAAGATGTCGCTGTCTCCGGAATACAGTTCACGCTGGCGTCCGCCACTTGGGCACATGCGTCTGTGGCAGGGACAACGACATCGGCATCGGCGCAAGAAGCATCAAGACATCACGCCCCCGACGCTCACCAGTGCTGAAGGCCGAGGAGACGCGCCGCGGGACAGCGACCATCGCTATCTGTGGGTGTCTGGGAGGGACACATCGCTTTTTGTGATTCAGTCTAGGTGCGTGCCGTAGCGTCGCAGACGTTCGGTGTCTATACGTGTGCTCACGCTGCGTTGGCTTCTTCCCGCTAGAAGAGCTCGTCACGACTGGAGGCGCGCGACGAGCTGCGCTCATGCCAGCATGCGTTCACAACGAAGACGGCGGCCGCCACAGGACAAACCTGGGAAGCACCTCTGCAGCGAAGGAGAAGGCGAAAGTCGGGGTTTGCGCCTGCAGTTGCGATTGCGTGCAAACAGGATCAGGGATGCTACGATGCGACCGGAGGAAGCACGAGAGGTGGATCGCTGCGAGGTCAGGTGAAACTGATTTCGCGGTCGTTGTATTGGATGGGCTCCACTGAGACGCGCGGCCATCGACGTTGGCGTGGTCGGTAGGTACTCCAGACGCTCCGCGGTCGGATGCTGCAGGTTAACCCTTGTCTTGACAGATACATGGTGGTAAGGGGTTATCCCTGATCCGCGCGACGGGAGAGAAACCCTCGGGGGCTGCTGGGGCTAAATGAAGAGATGTCTGCCTGCACATGTGCTGCTCGACAGAAGACAGACGGCAGGCTGCGAAGACACCGCCTGTATGTGATTGTGCCTTCTTCAAGAACGACCGCATCGAGCTGACGGTCCGCGGAGAGCCGGCGCTGACAGAACTCTGTATGGTATGTTTGTTCCTTGCCGAAGCGAAGCCTCCGCATGTAACGAGTTTCGCATAGGTCCCTGCGTATGTCAGGTCACGGCAAGGGGAGCATTCTGGAGCCGTCCAGCCTCCGGAGGGTGACGATATTGGGGGTATCCCTCTTGAATGCCGAGCAGCCTGCATGAGACCGGACGGCTGCTTGAATAGTTCAGCAGGCAAAGTAGGAGGATAGGTACGTGATACGACCATCATCGTGTCATGATACAGCGTACATGGAGGCTCTGCGCAGCGGTCGCACTGGACATAGACATGATGAACCACTCAGGACCGCGGTCGTCGTCATGTCTATGTCAGTCTCTCCCAGTCGTATGAAGTCTGGTGTCCAGGGCCTTCGAGAGGCTCCTCGCCCTGGAGACCTGCCGTAGGTGCTTGGACGTCCGGCACGCAGCGAATGCCAGATGTTCCCGACGCTATCGGGTATTCTTGCGCGCAGCTCACTATCTGTTTGGATGGTCGCAACGTACTCACATTATCCTGCTCGCCTTTGCATCAGTGTGTTTCGCAACAGCCTACGGGAGCATCACCTGCTAGGTCCCAGCCGCATTTTCGCCGGGCATCAACAAGAGATGGGTGGCGGCGGCCTGGCAGGGGGAGCAATTTCCGAACCAAAGATCCTGTGAGAACGGGAGCCTATGTTTGTTCATCTCGGCGCGGATGATGTCGCCTTCGCGGCGGCTGCATGCAATTTGGCATCGTTGCTGACCGTGCTGTAGAGCAGTCGTTTGTTGCTGCCGTGGCGAAAGTCTCTCCAACATCGCCGACTTCATGTCCGCCTGTCCACGCCTGCGGACATATCTGCACTGGTTTGAGCAACCGTCGACGCCAGGCGCAGGTACGAACCTTGATCATATTAACGTGCGTCATGCTGACTCGAATGTGACCAGGAGTAGACGATCGCACTACACTGTCGTGCATACGTGGGTATGGCGAGGGTATCTTCCTACGGTCCTTGAGGAGCCTCCTCCGTCATAGCTGTCACTCTGACTTTTGTGGAGCTATCAGTCAAGCATCGGCCAACTCGGAATATCCCACTCAACGCCTCACCGCACCGTACCCTGTCCGGCGGCTGGGATCATCCTCCACGGCTCTCCTACTCCCGCATCGTTCCTAGCTTGTGATTCACGACATGACAAGTGGCATCCGAACATTCCCCTTCAGACTTGTCGCTCCTCGGATAAGTCATAGCTTCCGACCATATTCCTAACGCACTCCGTGTCTTTACGCCCTCGGACCGAACACCAACGACGCAACGTAAATCTCGCGTCTACTGGCCACGAACCCAAGACTGACGTGCTCTCTCACTGGTCGCAGGCCGGACAGGCTCCGAGGACCCGACGTCGACGCCCACCATTGGCTCGCAAAACGCTCTTTGACTACTGGCTCCTGCGGCTTCCCTCGCTGACGCACGAGTCCGGCACACCAATGGGAAAACGGCGCACGCTGCCGGCGCTCGCGTGAACGACGATGACGGCATCTGCGAACGCGTCGTTCTCTCGCAAAATCGCGAGTCTGGACGAGTCTATCTGCCTGGTATCGCGATAGGGACTTCGAAACATCGGGATCGCGCGGCGCTGCATATGTGTGTGCGTGTGCGAACTCGGAATCGGTCAATAGGACAAGATGTCCCTCCGAAGCGGCGCAGGCGGTACGACACACGCGGGCGACACTCGGGAGGATGGAATAAGTACGTCTTCGTTACGCGTCAGCGGTGGGCCTGATTAGTGAGTGTGTCGTCGGTGTTGGTCATGGCCGCACGGTGCTCATGTAGCCGTAATTCATCTAGCATGCGGAAAACACAAGACAGAAGAGGATGCGAACTCGTCCTTGCGCCGCGCGCCATCCGATCGGACGAAGACAGGAAGCAAGTACTGACATACGAGGCGCGCAGTGCCTTGCGCTGTTACGCAAAATTCTGGCGGCAGGAGCTTGCTGTGCGCGTCGTCGTCATTCTACCGGACTCGTTCGTGCACGCCATTGGTTTGCATGTTCGTGCAATCTGCACATAGGTCGGGCGTTCGGGCAGACCCGCCAGAGTCGCGCCGCCTCCGACCTCTTCTCGCCTTCGACCCCCGTCCCCACGCTGGTTAACCCCGCTATCTTTCCCGCGCTGAGCCCAAGCCATCTGCGTCCCTCGAGACGCGCATGCTCGTCGTGGCTTCTCGCGTCGGGATACGGTCCTGCGCCCGCGTCTGAGCTCTCGGGTGCAACACTCTGGCCCTCAGCCCTATGCTTCTTCTCTCGGCAGAGGTGAGTACGAGCGAATTTTTTCGCGCGTCGCACTGTCGCCGGTTGT
>WJSG01019653.1:0-10514 GCA_016618145.1 Sanghuangporus lonicericola
CGACTCGGACTAGGACCTTTGTGCGGCGGACTGTCGAGGGGACAGTCCGCTGGACAACGCAGCCACAAGAGAGATCCCAGGACCGCGTTCGTCTCTCGAACTAGACGAGCGGCGCATTCCTGAACTTCCCTTCCCAACCTACACGCTCACCGTCGTCATCGCGTATGGCTACGCCCGTCTCCGCGGCCGCTCGCCCGAGTCTGCACCTTCCGATGACCTCAGCCGGCGGGCGTGTGGCTGACGGTGACACCCTGGTCCGAGGACTGTCCGCGCGGCATATATTCCAGTCGGCCTGCCTGTTTGCAAAGGTGGGGCCGTGCATGCGCTACAGGTTGTGGAGTGAGCATGGCAAGGCGTTACACCCACTTCACCAGCGCCGGCGGAATGTCCTGGTGGATCTGATTTTCTGAATCCCTCGCACGAACTCAATGCTAATCTTTGCCCAGGGAAACTATCCCCGACCTCGTCGCACTTGTTCAAGCTCATTATTCCACTGAACCACGGGAGAAGACACGGAGAAGGCCGCGCGCGGACACCCCCACCCACCGTCTTCCTCCTGCACCCGTCCCAGCCGCTCTCGCACGTGAGCAGACTCATCCTCGCCTCCCTCGCGCCCGCCACGCCGTCCATATCGTTCCAGAGCAAGACGCCCCGCGGGCACACGATCCAGTGGTCCGACTCGACCGACGTGCAGGACTTCATCCGCGACGCCGCGCGCACACGCGAGTTCACCGTCTGCATCACGGACCCGGGCGAGGACGAGCCGCACACGACCATCCCCGTCGAGGTCCCCACGTTCGCGGACCGCACGCGCTTCCTCCGGCGGCGGCTCGCGGTCGTCGAGGAGGAGCTCGCGCAGATGGAGGCCCTGAAGCAGGCCTGCGACGACGAGGCGCACCGCGGCGCGCGCAGGATGGCGCTCGGGGGTTTCGGCATCCTCGTCGTGTACTGGGGCGCGGTCGCGCGGCTCACGTTCTGGGACTATGGGTGGGACGTCATGGAGCCGATCACGTACCTCTCGGGGCTCTCTATGGTCATCCTCGGTTACCTCTGGTGCGTATTGTGTATCAGCATTTAATTTTCGACGGCTCACGCGCGTGTCGACCCAGGTTTCTATACCGCGGACGCGAGGTGTCCTACTCGTCTGTCCTGCACCACTCCGTCTCGGCGCGTCGAGACGCACTGTACAAGTCGCGCGGGCTGGATATCGACCGGTGGATGGATCTCGTGAGCGAGGCGAAGAGCATTCGGAGGGGCAAGGTGCGTGTACAGCGTGTGGTAGTACGCGAATATATTTTTTCGACGCAGCAGACGCTCGGGGGCGGCGAGTAGCCTCGTGGTGTGGCTAGCGGGCGGGTCCGAATCGGAGCTGGCGGCGTGCATGCTGCTCGCTGCTCTGGGCAGGCGAGAATTTCCCTCCAGAGCAGGATTCTTTGCCTCAGGACAGTTCGTGGGGTGTATCTCGCGGTGGAGACGTCGCGGGGCACATGGTGCATTGCGCCGTAAGTGCTGCTCTGCGCCGTACGGGCAGGTCGTGGCGAGGGGAAAACTTTCTGCCCCGAGCTCAGGTGCGTCTCAGCAGCCGGTGCAGCATCGTCGCTCACTCTGTCTACCTACGCAGGCTACAGCGACTGTATGGGGATGTCCGCGGGAGACTCGAGAGGGTGAGCTACTAAGGGTGGGCAGGAGCACATCTCCGGCCTCTTGAAGCGAGGAACCGTTCAGCGAGTCTCGTTCCCCGGCTCAGGCAATGTTCGGCACACGTTCACACAGTACGTCATGTTTGTTTCGCACAAAACAGCTTCATTCGCTCACAGACAGATACTCGGCAGCGACACAGTACACAGAATGGCATATCGACCTCGTCGCTCGCGCTGCAGCCGCCGCACGGCATGCCAGCGCCCTCTATTTGACGACTACAAGGACGACTACTGTGCGAACAAAGGACCCGGACACAAACATCGGTAACTACACGGCGACGACATACACGACCAGCGCATCCACAGCTCCTCAGCATCCTCCGGGTCCTCCGCCACGCCGTAATACTTGTCGCTGCAGGCGTGTGCTGCACTGCGTGCTAGGGACGGTCCCGGGTTCATCGAGTCGAGAGGGAGTGGGAGACAGCGCGGCAACGGGACATAAGGTGCGTTGTCTCCTCCTTTCCGCCGGGAAATCGCGCTCTACGGTGAGTCGCCGTCACCAGCTGCATTGGCGACGAAACTTGAACGCTTCTCACAATCATCACCGTGTGCCCGCCGTCTATCCCTGCAGCTTTGACGTGTCGTCTCCTCGCAGCTCGCCGTCGTCAGGAGGCGGCATCAGTACTTCCCCAAATCTCTTGGGCATCTTGGGCATCTTGGGTGATTTGAGCGCCCGCCATATCTCGGCACCCCCTCAACGGTTTGCGTTGAAACTTGGTAAGTATGTGCGCATGGAGGCCCCGTGTTGGCTTTCAAAAGTGGGGGACCAACGGGTGAGAACTGACCGAGAGCGAAAGCGAACGGCCATGCCTATATCTGGGTACACAGCCACCATCTTGGGTGGTCTTGGGCGGGCCTGAAATTGTTCCTCCCGCACTCAATTCACATCCACCTGGGCTGAAACTTTGAAGTATTGCTCGTTGCACTATTAGGATTGTTCTCACCAAGTTTCAGCCAACTCGGACGATGTTTCTCTTCTTGCAAGATCACCCAAGACGCACAAGACAGCTAAGATATTCGTGGAAGTACTGATGGGTGAGTACGTGCAGTTTGTCAGTCTGGTCAGAAAAATCGAATGCGTAGCTGTCGGCACTCACCAGATGCTCTCCGCCACGAGCAGTCACTCCCGCCTCCCCTGCTCTCGTGTGGCACGTTGTGCGCCGCTGCGCCGTGCTTGAGAGCAGAATCTCGTTCTCGGAAGGGGAGCCGGCGGCGCAGGAGCACAGTTCGAGCGAGGGATAGCAAGGACGAAACTAGCAGACCGGCGAGGAGGTGGTAGCGGGCAGAACCCGAGGACGAAGGCTCACAACGGCTGCACCCTTCCGGAATCCGAACCATACCGGGAGCCAATACGCGCGACATCGGATCCTTTTCAGCAACTCTCACGGCGACTTATTGCAGATCTCGCGTGCAGCACGCTCGAAGCGGAACTCTGCTGTCTCTCGGCTCACTTCCATGCGGTCTGAACAAAATCAAGGTGCGTTCATTGATGCATGAAGTACTCTGAGCAGTAATCGCCTGCCGGGAAGTTACACAAACTTGAACGAGACCAGTACAGCAAGTGAGACTTACGGGAGCTCGAGGACGACTCTGTGCTAGAGGGCTGCGCTGAGCACAGATGCAGGAGGGATAGTGTAGTTCATTGCTCCCACCCAGACGGCGAAGACCGCCGTCCCTAAGCAATCCCGGACCAGTAGAGAGGTATGTCCATTGCCCAGACTGGAGCTCCCCGCCGCTCCGAGTCGCTTACCAGATTCACCACTCGTTCAGGAACTGCCGGCGGTTGTGCTGCCTATCGGGCGGCGGCTGAGGGGATCTCGGCACCCACGACCAAGTCATGCTTACACCCAGTTCTTGCCCGAACTCAGTTTACGGCTAGTCCTCCAGGTAAGTAACCCATCAATTGCTCTCCCGTCTCCCAGCGCACCCTTTCCGGCCTCCGCTCCTTGACCTGTAGCTGACAACTAATGCGACAGGCGTTCCCCGGAGACACACGGCCACTATGAATCCCTGCGACGAATTCCGACGCTCTCGAGACTCGAATGACACGCGTCGACAGCGTCGTAAAATAAGGTGCATTCCCTCGACAGATTCTGTGTCATCTTCCTGGGATGCCGCCGTGCCAGGTCGCGAACAGCGGACGGCGTAGTCCATCCGCAAGGGTTCGATTGATGTCAGTGCCTACTTCAGGGGTGCAAATAGCCGGCCGGGAGACTGACGTACCAGCCACAGAGCTCCGGCTTCTCTTGGCCGAGCTGCCTTCAGTCCGGGACATTCTCAGGTACGAGTATCGCAGCGGACACTCACCTCATACTTACCAGACATTCGCTGGGACCAGAAGTTTGCAGTGTTCGTTGCTCGTGCTTTCTTTCTCTTTCTAAATCCTTTTATTGTCCCGTTAGGGCCTAGCCCCATGTCGGACACAATACAGACAACGCCATCCTACAGTTGCGAGGGGGAGCGACTAATCAACGCAGAACAGTGGCCCTCGGCGCCCGAGGACGCCCGCAGGGATAGAAGCTGGAGCTGGGAGGTGAGTAAGTGTGCGGTAGCGTGCGGTACAGTAGGGAGTCTCGACGAGTGCCGGGGCGCGTGCACCGTGACCGCCGCCACCGCCCGACCCTCCAGGGGTAAGGCAGCGGGTTGGTAAACCGCGGGCGTTCGCCATCTTTACTCATAATCTCTAGGCGGGGTACATGGGTCGGTTACCCCTTCCCATGTCAGAACTCCCCCGCTCCTAGCGGTAGCACGGCCGCCGATGCCCACGTCCGGCACTCACCAGATATCTAGTAGTTATTATGCAGTAAAGAGAAATAGAAGACAGCGAGNAGATATCTAGTAGTTATTATGCAGTAAAGAGAAATAGAAGACAGCGAGGCCGAGCACCAGCTGCCAAACCAAACCATGCGATCAGCGAGCGTGAAAGGATCAGGAAGAAGGTCGAAATCTCAGCGTCGTTTGCCGCATATGGCGTCGCGCTTCATGAGTGCCGCTCGCGCCCGAGCCATTGTTGCGTTCGGCGGTCCGCAGGTCGCCAAAGGTCTGGTGGAACCGCCGAGTGGCATTTATATACTTGAAGAGCCGGTCCGTGCCCTCCTGTGTTGTCAGGAGGTAGTCGAGACGAAGTCCGTTGCGTCTCAGCGGGCCGAGGAAGACGCGACGCTGTATGGAGAACTTTGGGCATTGCAGCACAAAGTGCACCACCGTCTCCTTGGCCGCGCCGCAACCGGAGCACCTCTGCGTGTCTGCCCGCCCAATGGTGTGCAAATGGTGGTTCAGTGGCGCGTGTCCTGTACGCAGTTGAATCAGCAGAGAAGTGTTGCGCCTCGGAAGGGGCGCAACAAGCTTCTTGAAGCGATCTGAGGGTAAAGCAGGATCAACTCGCCGGAGCCTCTGTCCCCTCGCCGAGCTACGCCAACGTTCAGCAGCCTGCCGCATGAGATCCTTGTTGTATACTTGCTTCGCTTTTGACAGACTGATGGGGAGAGGTCGTCGCAGTGCTGCCGGAAGGAGTCGTACCGAGCTGGAGTCGCCCGAGGCCGCCTGCTTGGCATCTGCATCCGCCTGCTCGTTCCCCTCGATCGCCTCATGCCCCGGGACCCACCGCAGCGTGAGCTCAATGTCCCGGTGCTGTCTCCGCGTCGCCGCAATCCGATCGTGGAGCAGGTCGGTGAGGTAGTGGCTTGGCCTCGCCTCGCGCACTAGAGACCCCTCGATGGCCGACTTACCATCCAGTGCCACAGAGGCAACCCTCCCCACCCTTCTCTCCCGCTTTACCAGCTCCGTGCCCAAGATGGCGCCTACCGTCTCCGCCTCGTAGACCGTGTGTTCTTCGGCCGGCCCCAGGTAGAGGCGTAGAGTCTTCCACTGCTTCGTGCGCGCGTTGAAGAGCACCGCAGACGCACCAACGCCGCCCTCCAGTTCTGAACCATCCGAGTAGACCCGCAGCCCCGCTCGCTGAACCCACCGGGCCTCGCTCTCGGCAGCCTCCTCCTTCGACTTGGCAATGTCCGTCCGATGCGCAGGCTCCCAGTGCGGTGGGTGCCGGTACGCGGCAACCTTCTCCATCCTGTCTTGCGTGACGCGCGGCGCGTAGAGTCGGAGCAGCTCGTGCATATGCGAGCGGTGCTTGGCGACGGGCTTAGAAGCTCTCCTGACATGGGTGTGCAGAGGGTGGGAGGTTGGGAGAGAGCAGAGGCGCGCAGCGGCGCGGAAGCAGATCTTGTCGACCAATAAGTCGAAGGGGAGCAGACGCAGGTGCGCCTCGAGCGCGTCAGTGGCAGTCGTCTTCATGGCACCTGTCACGATGATGACAGCCTGCCGCTGAATTTGTGCTAGTTTTCTGATGTGCCCGGCCGACCCTGAAGATGCTTTCCGCCCTGCTGTCTTGCGCACTGGGAGCAGAAACGTGTCCGCGGCGTAGAGGATCCGCGGCACCGCAACTGCAAGGTAGAGGCGCAAGAGCGTCCCCAAAGGCAACCCGAGCCTCGACTGCCCCATGCGTCTCATCAGCGCCGTCCATGCCGTCCCTTTTGCGAAGGCATCAGCGACCTGCGGGTGGTGTCGGAGCTCACAGTCGACGAGCACGCCAAGGAAGCGGTGATAGGGTGCCGCCTGGATGCGATGTGCCCGCAGCTGCAATGCCGGACCCAGACTGCCGCGCTTGATGCTGAGCTTGCGCGAGAAGTTGACGAGTCCAAACTTGTCGACAGAGAAGGGCGAGTGATGTGTGGCCGACCAAGCTTCCGCACCACCCTCGCGCTCCATGAAGTCCCGCAGTTGCTTGTGCACCTCCCCAAATGTGCGCCCAATTGCGAGGACCGCCACATCATCCATTGAACCCTCCGCCGTCTCGCCCAGCGATGGGTCCGCCGCTTCCACCAGCGCTGCATTGTAGAATGCGTAGAGAATGACGGACAGGGGGCAGCCCTGATCGATACCGCGCTCGATGAGGAACAGCTCGGACATAAAGTCGTCGAACTTGAGGATGGTCCTGCGCCCAGACAACTTGACTTCCAGCCACCGAACATACTCTGCCGGCACTCCACGCATGCGTAGGATGTGATAGAGACGTTCCGGGACTGCAGCCGGAAATGCAGACTTGATGTCCAGAAAGAGCGCCGCCGCAACCTTCCCCTGCCTCCAAGCATCCTTCACCGTCTTCTGTACCAGGTGCAGCGAGTCGGTGGTCTGCCTGCCAGCACGCCCGCCAAACTGATGATTTGGCAACATGCCATGCTTCTCTGCATGGTAGACAAGAACATTAGCGACACAGCGGGAGAGAATCTTAGAAAGGCAACTTAGCAGCGCAACACCCCGGTACGCTTTTGCTACCGTGTAGTCTGTCTTTCCCGGCTTACGCAGGACCACCGTGTCCGAGATCTTCCACCGTTCAGGGTAATAGTGCAGCTCGAAGGTTGCCCGAAAGAGCCTGCCCAGTATCGGGACCAGGATGTCAGCTGTCGCTCGGTACACCTCGTTGGGGATGCCGTCCGGGCCTGGGACTTTGAAGGACTTCAGCTGCCGGATGGCACGCCGTACTTGCTCATCAGTGATCGGCTCGAAGGCATACTTGGGCTCTGGGTATTCCTGGTCCGCTGGAATATCAGTGACATCGACGCGCGGTAAGAAGAATGTCCTGTAGAACTCAGCTCCCTTGTCCTCATTGTCTGTGAGCAGTACTGCCTGTCCACCATCGTCCGTGGCCTTGAGGGCCGGAATGCACACCTTGCCGCCATCCGTCGGACCTCTGCTCAAGAAACGATTGGTCCTCCAGATCGTGGTGTCGTCCGTGTTCTCCAAGTACGAAGCCCAGCAGTCCTTCTTTGAGTACCGTTGCAGATCCGTGTACTGGTTCCGAGCCTTTCGATACGCCCTATGTGCCGGGTGTGCAGCATCCGACTTGAACGCCTTCGCCTCCCGCGCCAGCTCGTGCATCTTCTTGCGGGCCTCCGCCAGCTCGCTCGTGAACCAGGGTTTGGTGTACGGGGTGATGGTAGTGAACGGAACGTGCTCCTCGATCGCCCTGTTGAGGGCAGCAAGGAGCCCATCGAGAGCGTGGTCGAAGACCTGCGGAGAGTCAATCTGTTCAGCAAGCTGGGCCATCTCCAGCCCGTCCGCCAAAGTCGCTCTGAACTCCTCCCAGTCCACCGCACGGAAGTTGCGACGCCGTTCTACGGTTGCCTTTGCCAGCGGCACCGCCAGGTGGGTGATAATCGGGAAGTGGTCTGCCTTGGGACCCTGGCAGACCATGTCGACCTTGCAGAGCGACACGCGATCCATCAGCTCATCGGAGCAGAAGACGTTGTCGGGCCTGGTAAGATTCTTTGTGCGGGATGCTCGCAGCGTAGGCAGCGACGGAGGCAGCGCCATTGCCATACCTAGCTCAGAGTAATAGTTTATCAGCACCTGCGCACGGTCGAGGGAGCTGGGCGTGAAGAGGTGCCCGTTGCGCGGGTCATCCCAAGCCGGATGGTGTCGGTTGAAGTCGCCGAGCCAGACAAAGTACTGAGGGCCCTGTCCCTCGCACTGTCGGCGCAACTTGTGCGCCAGTCGCGCCGCTGCGTGTAGCGTCCTGTCGTGATTTCCGTCAATGTAGAGATTGAACAGGTGCGTACGCGCACCGTCCGCTGTCTTAAACGAAACCACGGTCATGTCGGGGCACTTGCTTTCCACCTGGTACCATGCCTTGGTGGATAGTTTGGTGCTGATCAGCGTGACCGCACGCACGCGCTCCCGTGCATCGTGATGCCCACAGGGGTACAGAACGATCCAGCGGGAGTGCGCGCGTGTCAATTTGTTCCAGTCCATGTACGGTTCCTGTATTGCAATGACATCGTACTGGTCCTCCTTCGCCGTGTTTATAAGATAGCTTTGAGCGTCGAGCGATTTGTTGAGATTTTGCTGCCAGATCCGAAGTGTAGTAAGCGTGTCTTGCATCAGACAAGGACTGTCGGGGAAAGGAGGACGCCGTCTATGCTGTCAATCGCATCTACAATCAAGTCACTGAGTAGGCCACCTGAACGCTGCGACGAGGGCACGATGTGCGGGGAGCGACTTAGCTGCTTTGATGACCGGCGCACGCGCCTCTGCCCGCTGCCCTCTGGGAAAAGGTTCTCCCCACCCTCCACCGACTCCCAGGTGTATGGATCGTCAGCCAGGGGGAAGAAGCGGAAGCCCGCTTCCGGCCTTCGGGCCCGCAGTTTCTTCAGCGCCCTCTGGTAAGCCGGGCAGCTCTTCTCCCAAGCGGCATGACCAAGCGCATGGTCGCAGTTGACACAGCAGAAGTCGTCGCGATCAGCGACGGAGCATTCCGCGGTACGGTGGTTAATCGATGCGCAGGTGGCGCACGTCTCGTGGATAGCCTTGCAGTTGCGCGCAAGATGCGGTGGGTCGTACTTGTGACATTTGGCGCACCGTTGCGGCTCCTCCTGATCCCTGCGCGCTGCGACATGCTTGCTCGCAATGTATAATCCATCGGCTACCGCCCTGTTCGCATCCTGCGCAGTCAAGAAGGATATCAGTAGAAAAGCGACGCGCTGCCCCGGAACTCTCTTCTCCGGGGCCTTAATCCAGCGCGCCGCCACCAGATTGCCATGCAGGATGTCATTGTCCCTCTCCACCGCCCGGAGATCGTACTCATTTTCCGGGTCAAACGACACCGGGACGTACTCCGCAACCACTTTGTAGTGGCGCGGCTTCACCTGCGCTCCTACTCCAAGACCCCTCTGGAAATCGCCTATATGGTCTTCGCGCCTGATCCAGGCTGCGTTGGCTACACTGTCAAACTCGTAGATTACTCCTCCATTTGGCAGCACCGAGGCTGCTAGCACCTTGATGCCCTCTGGCAGCTCGTGATAGTGCTCGTCTCGCATTATATTCAACGCCATGTGCGCTTTCGCCACCAGCACCGCGGCTGAAAGCTGCTCACCGTCCGCCGACGTGAGGCCATCCACCAACAACTGCTTCTCCCTGAGCTGCGCCCTCGCCACCGCTCTAGCACACTGCGGCGAGAGCGCAACCGTTCCGGGGCCTCGTAGTGCTTGCGCGTACGTCCTGGGACCCAGTACTTGTGACTCACCTGCGGGCTCGGGGCCTGCTACCCCGTTCGCCACCACACTCTTGACCTCCTCCAGCAGTCTGGTCGCACCTGCGACCGCCTCTTCCATCGACCGTCTCGACTCCCCAACCTGCTCCTGCATACTTCTCCCCATGCCCTCAATCTGCTTGCGCGCGTCCGCAGTTGCTGCCTTGAACGCCGTGGATACCTGCATGTCCAGCCTTTTCCCCACTGCTTCCGCCACACCCTTCGCCAGCTCCGTCTCGAATGCTGCCCTAGCGTAGTGATGTAACGCGACGAGCGACTGAACCGCAACCGCTTGACCCGGCTTCGCCCTCGCCAAGGACAGCAGAGCCGCCAGCAAGTGGTCTACTGTCGGCGGCATGTTTGGTGGTACGAGGAATCGTCCAGCCAGCACTTCGTGTGCCTGCTTTGTGTCCTTGATCTCGTCGGTGTACTGCTTGAAGAGGTCCGCTGACGATAGTGCCGAGGAAGTCGACGTGGTGGGCTGGCGTCGAGTGCGTGGCTGCGATCCCGTCGGTGCTGGCGTCGCCGTCCGACTTGTGCCCCCCGAAGATGACATCTCGTCTGTAGTACTCCCAGTTCTACTGTAGCTAGCTCTAGAGACCAGTTCCAAATGCACCGCACGCCGCAAACCTAGTCTGCGTGTGTTTGACGACAAAAACCGAGTGGTCCCGTATCAAAATTTGTCAGCAGCAATTTGATCTCCGACGACGCGTCAAGATCTATACACG
>WJSG01019675.1:0-12438 GCA_016618145.1 Sanghuangporus lonicericola
CATTGGCGGTCGTCCGCCGGTGTCCGCTCTCCAGAAACCCAGGCAATTTGTAGGGGTATCTCTATAGTAAGTCAGTCAATTGTAATGTAGTGGGCTCTTTCCGCCGCGTGGGGTGTCCTTGTGGGACTTGAAAAACGCCCCCTCACCTATCGTCCCGGTGACGTTCGAAATGTCAGTATCTCTTCAGATAGACTGTACGAAGTCGCAAAATGCTGACCGTATACGTTCAGCTTGTAGAGCTTCGCACGGATATTCCGCAATGTGTTCTTGGGCAGGAGCCCGGTGTGCACGACGTCTACGAGACCGCAGCCATCCACGTCCAGCCCGCTCTTGAAGTTCTCCGGGTCCATCTTCCAAGCTTTGCGGTAGGTCTCGTCGAGCACAGTCTCCGTGCCCCTCCCGAACTTCGCAGACTCGCACGCGGCCACTAGCTCACGGAGAGCCTCAACATCACTGCCCGACTTGATGAAGTCTAGGAATCTACAACGACCGATCAGGGTGAGTTGTATCCAAGGTGCTATGCCACAGCCAGTAACTCACTTAGCATCGTTTCTCCCGTAGTAGAGCTCGAAAGCCTGGGATGGAAGCTCGAAGGTAGTGACTTGCAAGTCCCGGCTCGGCCTGAAGCCCGGGGCTTGGGCTCGGCTTCAGACGGCCGGGGCTTGGTCGAACCTCAGGCCGGGCCCCGAGGACGTCTCAGGCCGAGCCGAGGGCTTGTCCCGGCCTGAGCCACGGCTTCAGGTGAGTCATAAGCGCTGTTGAAAGATGCGACGTTGAGGGTTTCTTTCGACACCCTTGCATTCGAGAATGGTTCATTTAGTGCATGCAGATCGGTCGACAGATGGTGAACACTTTACCTCGTCCTGACTGAGCACTGTCAATGACGGTCACGCGCCAGACAATGCCCGGTGCGCGAACTCATTGCGGCAGTTCGTCTACCATGTTCCTGTGAGTCTTACCGACGTTGTGGAGCTGTATTCTGATCCACCTTTGTCTTATAGCCGGTCTTCTATTGCAGTTATATGAAGAGCGTCAAAGCCCCGGCCTGACGGCTCGGCTCGGGCTTGCCAATGGTCCAGGACGAGCCGTCAAGCCGTCAAAAGCCCCCAGCAGGGCCTGTCCCGTCCCGGCCTCAGTGGGGGCTCGGCCTCACGGCTTGGCGGCCTGAGGCCGGGACTTGCAAGTCACTACTCGAAGGTTCCGCTACAGAACGGTGGATCCTCTGCGAGGATAGCTCGAAGCTCGTTTAAGAGAGGAAATTTCGTCGGAGAGGTTGAGCCGTTCATAGTATGGCTGTAACGAAGTGGTGGGCGCAACGATTTCGAGGAAAGAGCCGGCACCTGTCGACTCGATGCGCTTTTGACTGTCAGGAGGCACCAGAACGTGTTTATTACCAGCGTGCCATGCACTTGCCACGGTTCCTGTTATGTAGGATCTGACTCGCACTGGGAACAACACGTTATCGCCAGAAGGACCAACATGCAATATGCGCCCGTCGCCTCCAAGTGAGTGTTACACGATCATCACTCAGTCTCCTGGGCGCTGATTCGAGATTGCTCCCGCCGGTCATCAGACCATCACGGTACTCAGCATGATGCTTACCCTGTACCCTTCGCCCCGGGGCATATTTCGAAGATCTCTGGAGGAAAGTCGAGAGTCCCTCTGTAGTCTCAGAAGGCTTCGCTCGGAGTGCGTCCAACCAATGAAACGCGGTGGGTTTGTCGCGTACATGGTACATGAACTGGGACTGAGGAGCACGTGAAAGTACAGAACGTCGTACACTGCAGGGTCTTGGCTCAAGACAGACCAGCAAGTCTCATTGGCCAGGACACGCTCGAAAGGCGTTGGTAGTGCGTGGTACGGAGATATGTCGATATTACCACTTTTCGCCGCGCGTCCAGAAGCGGGTACACGCAACAAATCATTGTCGCGCGGATAAGGCTCATCAGAACTTCACGATATTTATTAGCCAACTTAAACGTCTTAGCTGTAATTAGCAGAATTCTAGCGCCGGCAATATCGCCACGCCCCCTCACTCGTTCTCTCTCAAATGTGGAGAGATCGTACCTGCACATGTGGTCGCCGTGCCCATAAAGTCGCAAAGCAAACGGACATGATTTGAGCGAGAACGAAAGGTGCGACTGAAACTTGACTTTGGGGTCACTTAGGAGGACACAGCCACAGGCCATAAGCGCCCCTCTTAGGGCTCTTAATGGCCTTCCAAGTCGTGCGAAGATGATCTAAGTCGACTAATAAATTTGGCGGTTTACTGATCATCACCAAGAGTGCATAAAGCACCCAATGTCATTGCATACCCGGGACGGCCCTCCATTGCGGGGATCGCCATGCCACGGTATGCACAAGGTTCAGAACAGTAAGCCAGGGGATCGAATATCGGCGTCGCATTGCATACCATGGCGATGCACCGCTAGGATGACGTTGCGCTACCATAGTATGCAAGGCAGCTGGGATACCTGGCACCGCAGCGCGAGGAAATCGAGTAGAAGGCAGCGCACCGCGAGGGAATCGAGTAGAAGGCAGTGCATTCCCTGCTATGGATGACATGGCGACACAGTCCGAGTTTTGTGAATGTATTCAATGCATACGAGGTATGCAGACACACACACGGTGATCAGTATAAGCGAACATGTATTGCAGGGTTGCAGAAGCTACATTAGTACTTATGCTCGTCATAGTCATACACTACGGGTACATGCGCAGTCACAGAGCGAGGAACTGGGGCTGAGAGCGACAAAAGATACGCGCAAAAAATGACACACACCCGGCACGAGAGGAACGAGCAAGAACGACTGAAGAGAGAGCATGGGTCGACAAGCAGATGGTGACGGAGACGTCGAAGTCTAGGCAGACTGGGATGGGGATGCAGGAGTCGACTGCGAAGGACTCGGGGGGGAGGGAGAAGACCGCGGAGCGCAGGTGGGAGCACGGGAACCACGCGGTGATGACAACCCCTCAAGGCCGCCAAGGAAGTTGGGCTTGAACATCGCGTGCGGCTCCTCGTAGTCGAGCTCGTCCTCGACAGGCACCTGTTCATCGGAGGTTGCAGGCGGAGGCGAGGATGACCTCGGTGGAGACGATGACCTGGTGGTGCCATCATGAGCATACGCGCGCATGGAAACAAATGAACATACTGCTTGGCAACAAGGGAGATATCCTTGCCGGGGGTGTTCTTTCCGCCACGCTTCAACGCCTTCTTGATCTTCTGGGAGACGGTCTCACGACCGGCTGTGAGCTTCCTGTTGGTCTTGTGAGCCGCGTTCCCGAAGACCTCCCTAGCAGTGTGAGCGTGAGTAAGAGTCAGGTGCACAGACAATGAGCTGGGTGACATACGCGTTCCACCACGCCAGGTTCTCCACTGCCCATGGGGAGAGTGGCTCACGGTACAGTGCGACGATCCCATCGTAAAACTCGCTGTTGTTGAAGTCGTGATCCATCACCCCCCAGTTGCCAGCAGAGAGACTGTGTCGCATCTGCGCAGCATGAGTCAGTAGGAGTCAGTGATAGACCCAGATAGCCGGACTCACCTGAACAGCTGAGTACGCAATGTGACGCGGCGTGACCTCCGTCATCTTGTACTTGATTGCGATTGGTTGCTTGCCCGGTGTCCTGGTGCGACGACCACCAGGGATTGAGGCTGACAGCGGACCTGTAAACAGCGACTTGTGGGCCTAGAGATAGCCAAGATAGTGAGTACATGGACGCGTGACAAAAGCGCGACATACCGCCTTGTGCAGCTCGCCACGCATACAGCCTTCAAGCACGTCTGCGTCGGCTTTGTAGAGGCTATCTTGAAGGTTGAACACCGCACAGGGCCAGTCTTCTGCTGTAATGCCACTGTTCGCACTGGGGTTCATTATGTCGAGACATAGCCTGCATCCAAGCATGGTCAGCGAAGATACATGCTGAACGTGGCCAATGAGGAGACGTACTTTTCAGGGTCGTCGCAGAATAATTCCAGCTTGTCAGGAGGCACGAGCTCGCGCGCCGTGTGGAAGCACTCCCACCCTCGCCGCGCCTTCGGGAGGATTGTCGGAAGGTGCGCGCATGGTGCCGTGGTGCACTGAGGGATGTAGGCGATAATCCTATCGGCGAGGTGGCCCGTATCCGTCGCGCGCGCCTTGCCAGTTTCGTATTGGATCTACAGAGCGAATCAGGGTAGTGATCAATGAGTGAAGCTCGATGCAACTCACATAATCCGCAAGCATCTGGACCTGTTCATCTGTGAGAAGCTTGATGTCGCTTCTGAGGTTGGGGATCACGTCGAGCAAGGCGTGGTACTGATAGAACAGCTCCCTCTTGTATCTCAGCTCGCCAATACTGTATCACGCAGATCAGTGTATGTACATGCAGACCAGACAACACGCACCGTTTTGCCTCCTTGGAAGGCCCCAACTCAGCCTCGTCGTCATCGTCGCCATCGCTGTCCCGGCCCTCTGACTCCATATCCTCGTCGCTATCCTCACCGTCCTCATCGTCTTTGTCAAGGTCGTTCCAGTCGAAGTCCGACTCCTTGTAGGTGCGTCCGAACATGAGTACGTCGTGGACATTAATGTAAGCATGTACGACTCGCACGACGAGCCGGGCCTGGTCATGGTACTCCTCGAGGTCCGCGGAGACACTGTGATAGATAGATAGGTCAGTACACGCATACATGATTGGCTATATGCTGCCAATACTCACGTGCGGCGCGTCCGGTCGTCGTCCATCAAGCTCAGGATCTTGCGAAGCTTCTTGCGGCGCTTTCTCGTTGGTTCACTTGCGAGTTCAGCCCCTGTGAGATCCCGTTGGCGCGCCGGAGGGGTTGACGGGGGCAGCGACACATCTGCGTTGGGTTCAGGGAGTCCCGGAGGAGGGTTGTCTGAGTGAGCTGGTGGGGGTGGTGGAATGAGAGGCGATGCCGGATTTGTCGCCCTGTTCTCAGCGGCTGGCTGAGGCACCGTGCGTGGGACTGCCCTCGGCTCCGACGCGTTCTGCCTGCGCAGGCGCCCCTGTTGCTCCTTCTTCCTCTTCTCCTCATCCTTACGCACTTTTCTCGCTTCCTTGGACTCCTTGGGCATCTTGTATGCGTGTGGAGATGGTCGTGGTCGAAAGGAAAGGGATGGGGAGCACAAGCGCTTGCGCGCTGACGCGTATATGCCCCCAGTCACATGACCGCGTCCAGGTGCTTGATCCAATCGGTGCCGCCACATCTGCCCATTCTCAGCATACGTTATACCACCATCACCAAAGCCCCGGGGACATGGTCAACACATACACCTGCCTCGGGTGTGGCAAACAGGTGGCGGCTGACAGCCGTGTGCGCGGCCAGCACAAGCGCCGCTGCACGAAGTCCAAGACCTCCGCCGCCCTGCACGAGCGACGAGAGAAGGACCTGAAAAAAGAAGCCAAGCATCGTGACAAACGACTGAAGCTGATGCGCGCACACGAGGTACGACCGTCTATTATAATTTGTATGCTAACAAAAACATCTCATGATGCTACCTAGGCTGAAGCAAATCAGATCCCCGAGCCTGGACCACAGCTCAATCCTGAGCCTGAGCCTCTCCCCGAGCCTCTCCCTCCTGACCCCTCCGTTGTTAGCCGCTCTGGTCGTGTCCGCAAGAACGCACTCTACACCCGTTATCCAGATTTCCTACCAACTTCGTACGCCGGACCCTCCACTCCCCAGGTCGCTGCCGTCAGAGCACAAGTTCCTCGCAATGCCACTCCTGGTCCCAGTGCGTCTTCCCAGGCCGGAGATATTTCAGATGTTCCCGCCTGTGCACTAGACCTCGCAATTTCTCTGCAAGCACTCGACGGACCCGGTAACCTGCCGCAAACTGAGCCCATCTGGCAAGAGTATGGATTCGGTCTCCCGCACTCCCAGGACCCAGGCACATCCGCTCGAGCTGAGGACGCGCTGGAGGAAACGCAGTCGCCAGTCACGACCGAGCACAGGTCATCGGTGAACGCCTTCGGGTTGTACCGTGTGTTCCCAGTGAAGCCAAAGCGAGACCCCGAGGAGCAGTCACAGGATCTACTCGCCTATTGTAATCCCGCCGCCTTCGACCTGCCTCCCGCACCCACACGACCCGATGTCAATGTTACTGCGGGGTCTCGCCCACCCCCATACGCTCCATTTCCCAATGCCGCTACGTTCGACATGGTGTTCTGGCAGAACAACGGCTCGAACCTGAAGTCCGACATGCAGATGAACATACTCGCACAAGTCATGCAAGAACCGGACTTCCAGCCATCCCACCTGGCGCGTTTCAACGCTGCACGCGAGCTCAGGCGCCTCGAAGACTATGCTGATGAGACACACGGCCCGCTGGCCACAAAGAATGGATGGCTACGGGGGAAAGTGCAGGTCAGGGTGCCCAAGGAAGGTGTCTCTCACGCATCGGAGGACGACGCCCCACTGTTCACGCTCGAGAACGTGTGGCATCGCACGTTTAGGGAAGTAATGCGCTGCGCCCTCCAGCAGGAGTGCGTGCGCGACTGGCATATGATTCCCCACCGACTCTACGTCACGGTTCCATCCGACGAAGACTCAAGCATGTCGCGATCACCCTCACCGACACCTTCCTCCTGCTCACAGTCCTCGAGCACATCGTCCTCATCTTCCTCTTCATCCTCATCATCCGACAGCCCCTCCATCAACTTCGACTTCGATGGAGATCAAGGGATCCGTGTCTACACCGAGATATATAACACGGATTCGGCTTTGGAGGAAGATGCCGCGATGCGCGCGCGACCTCGCGAAGCAGGCGACCCGGCTGACCTGGAGTACTGTGTGACTCTGGTAGTCCTGTACTCAGACTCGACGCGGCTGTCAAATTTTGGCAGCGCGAGTCTGTGGCCGATCTACATGTACTTTGGCAATCAAAGCAAGTATGTTCGTGGGCGGCCGACGGCCTATGCCGCACATCATATGGCGTATATACCATCGGTATGCTGCAACGACACCTCACGCAGTTATCATCTGATAGTTGTTTTGCAGATGCCGGACAAAATTCAAGACTTCTACATGGACGCATATGGGATACCGGCAACCGGCGCTGTCCTGACATTCCTACGTCGGGAGCTGGTACACGCAATTCTCCTCCTCCTCCTCGACGACAACTTCATGTATATTTACGTACACGGCGACATCATCAACTGCGGGGACGGCATCAGACGGCGACATTTTCCGCGCTTTGTTCTGTACATTGCTGACTATGTTGAGAAGTACGTATTCCGCACGGCCGTCTGGCCATGTTCATACTGACGTTCACTTGGGCACAGGATCCTCCTGGCGTGCCTGAGGTACTTTGCGAAGTGCCCATGTCCACGCTGCAAGATCAACAAGGACAAGCTCATCGAGATGGGCACACGCGCAGACGACTACCGCCGCAATCGCACGCGCGTCGATGACAACGACGTAAATTGGCGCATCAATCTCACTCGTCAATGGGTATTCGAGAAGGGAATGGCGTTGACGAGCGTGTATATGGACCGAGTGCTTGCGCCATTATCACTGACTCCGACACGTGTATGTACTGCGTATCCTGACCATCTACATCCGACTAATTATTTTATAGAGCGCCTTCTCAACGAAGCTTCGGTCACATGGGTTCAATCACTACTCCATGTTTGCCCCGGACTTCTTGCATGAGGTGGAGCTCGGAGTGTGGAAGTCTGTCTTCACACACCTGATGCGCATCCTTCATGCGGTCGGGCAGGACAAAATCCAGATATTCAACACGCGGTACGACCTTTGGGTTATTGTCTGATATCCACTGAGCATGTTCTGATACACATGGGCGCAGATTTCGCGATGTACCCACATATGGCCGCTCAACAATCCGCCGCTTCTCAAACAATGTCTGCGATCAAGGCAAACTCGCAGCGCGCGACTACGAAGATCGACTCCAGGTATGTCCATATGCAACCTCCGATGAACAGGCACCTGTCGAGGACGAGCTCGACTACGAGGAGCCGCACGCGATGTTCAAGCCCAACTTCCTCGGCGGCCTTGAGGGGTTGTCATCGCCGCGTCAGGCTCCCGTACTCCCACCTGTACTCCGCGGTCTTCTCCCTCCCCCCCGAGTCCTTCGCAGTCGACTCCTGCATCCCCATCCCAGTCTGCCTAGACTTCGACGTCTCCGTCACTGTCTGCTTGTCGACCCATGCTCTCTCATCAGTCGTTTTGAAGGGGTACCTTACTGACTATTTGCGATACTCTAGTGCTTCATGCCCGTCTTCGAAGGATTGCTTCAATCGAAGGGCGACAACAGGATGGTCCTTGACATGATCTTCGACCTTGCGATGCTCCTGTCACTCGGTAAGCTCCGGATGCACGTCCCAAGCACCATTGCTGCCCTTGGCTCAGCCGCGTCAGCCGTCGGAACCTCTGTGCGCACTTTCTCCAAGAAGGTGTGCCCAAACTACATTACCATTGAGTTCCCCAAAGAACAAGCTGCACGTGGACGACGCAAAGCAAGATCGGCTAAGACCAAGAGTGGCGCTCCTATTGTCTGTAAGCGCATCTACTTCAAGCATCAAACATACAAGTTTCACGCTCTGCGCGACTATGCACCTACGGTGAAGGTACTCGGGCCCCTAGACAACAGCTCAGCACAAATGGTACGCCCAAGGTGCCCCTCCCTACTTTGATGTCATCAGTACACAGCGTGACTGACATGTCAAATAGGGCGAGCAAGAGCATATTCACTCGGGTGTCACGTACGAACGCACAAACAAGGTCGAGTACACAGGCCAGATCGCGCGCCGCACGCATCACGGAGAGAAGCTTCGCGTCGTCAAGGCCCGTGTCGATGCAGCTCGCCATGCAAGGAAACAAAAGGAGGAGAAGCTCAAGCAGGAGGAGGACAGGCTCCGGGGGCAGGAGGCGGGACTCTCAGAGATGACAGAGCAGGGTACGGATGGCTTGCTTGTCGAAGCAGCTGCCGAACTCCCTGCGGATGAACACACACCGGCCTACAGCTCAGCAGGGGAGCGCTATCACGTTGGCAAGACACAGCGCAATCACAGCAACCTGCACGCTTGGCTTGCATCTATGAGAGACGATCCTGCCGTCAAGGTACGCACCTGTCTCTGCTGCAATGCGACATTCCAGCTCACATATTTGCTAGGACTTCCGGGATAACCTGAAAAATCACGTCCTTGCCCGGCTGGAAGCCCGCGGTATCTATGTCGCTGATGCTGCAGGCCCTCAGCCAGTGCAGGGAGAGTATTCATTCAGTCAGCGAGCGCGTCTGGTCATCCACAAGGAACTCGTGTTCTGGCATGAGGTTGTTCGCCTGAATTACACGACCTACGATCTACGGCGCAGTCAGGACTCGGTCAACCCAAAGAACCATGCCGATATCATGCTCCTAGCCAGCAGCAACGGCGAAGATTCCGAATCTCATCCCTACGTCTATGCACGCGTCGTCCGCATATTCCACATCAATGTCCGCCTGTTCGACTCGCCTATGCCAGAGTTCGAGCGCATGGACATCCTCTTTGTGCGCTGGTTTCGCCTGGACTCCTCAGCACCTGGTGGCTTCGAGAAGAAGCGTCTCCACCGCATCGAGTTTGTCCCTCAAGCCTTGGAAGAGCAAGCATTCGGATTCATTGATCCCGCCGATGTTATTCGCTCGTCGCACATTATTCCGGCATTCGCATACGGTCGCGTGAGCACGCTCCTCGGGAGATCGTCTGCGCGCGACGGTGTTGGTCGTGGAAAGGGCGACAGGCCGCTTCATGGTCACAAAGATCACAGGTATCATTACGTCAACTTGTAAGTGCTCTGACCACTACATCAGCAGGTTGAACTGACTATCTCCGCTAGCTTTGCTGACAGAGACATGTTCATGCGGTACTACGGTGGCGGGATCGGTCATCGCGCACCGACTGCGCGGACTACAGTATCTGCCTTCGACGATGACAAGGTGGATTCTGAATGGCACGATGTTGTAGCTGACCCAGATGAGTTTCCGGAGGTGGCAAGCATTCCTGAGGATCTCATGAAGCTAGTTCCAGAGATTGCAGGTGCTGGAGTCGAACGTGCACTCGAGGAAGAGGCTGCTGCAGCCATGAATAGCCTCGACGAGGAGCAGGACAGCGATGAAGAGGAAGAGATTGGTGGAGAAGAGGACGAGGATGAGGACGGAAGAGTTGATATATTGGAGATTGCTGCGGGACGCGCTGCTGGTGATGAGGATGCAGACGAGTACTCTAGGCTAGGATATGGGGCATTGTAATCTACGCTCGCACGGGAGCGCGTGTGATTATGACATATCAATTGCATGCTCATATGGACATGATGTGTTGCTACATAAGCATTGCTATACTAATGCTATGCGTGCCCTGATAATGTGCTATGCTTCGCAGTACATGCCCAGGTCAAGAGAACCCGTCGCGAGTAGGACGCACTACGAGCGCTTCTATTTCCATAACGGGCGACCAAGAGCGCGACCGCGCGTCCTCCAAGTACTCTCTCCAACACCACGACCTGCCTGTCGCGATGGAGTCCCCCACCCCTCGCCGCGCTCTCATCGACAGCCTACTTGCGGCAGCGACTCTCTGCACGCATCTCGTCAAGATCTTTGACTGCCCCGAAGGCCCTCTCATCGACTTGACTCACGATGCCTACGTCGACGTGACTGCCGCATTCAAGGAGCGTGTCAATGCCACGAGTGCGCTCTTCGACAAGGCTGTCGAGCGTGTGCGTCTTCAAGATACGCTTGAGAAGGGTCAGAGGGAGAGGCTGGTCGACGAAGGGGGCCAAGACGGCCAGGACAGTGCGTATCACAGCTAGTATACTGTAAGTAATTGTCACTGATGATGCGGTGCCAGGGCTCCGGGAGGTGTCTCAGAAGGTGCTTAGGTGGCAAGGAATGGATGAGATTAAGCTTGCGGTCACGGAACAGGCGGACGACATCGCGCTCAAGCAGGCTCTGCCATTTCCCTCCCCCGACTCCCCACGCTCACTCTCTAGCCCTGACGGCTATGACGAGCACCTCGAGTCTACAGAGGAGAGCTGTGAGGAGATAGAGAGCATGGGCTCGCAGCGCTCCGACAAGTGGAGCCCGCTCGAGGACTTCTACGAGCGCACGCAGGCATCTCTCCTCGAAGACCTTCAAGACCCTCTGTTCGAGCAGCTTCGTCAGCCACTCACCGACAACCTCGTCTCGCCGCTCTTAGAGGAGCTCACAAGCCCTCTGGAGGAGCGCCTTGTAGAGCGCCTGCCAGTGCAGCTCGGAAGGTCGACCACACTCCTTGAGAGCCTCACAAAATCCCTCACGGAGCACGCCCCGTTCCTGGATGCCGTCGCCAACCGCTTGCAGGAGCACAAGAGCCCCTCGATCGCGTCGAGCAGCCAGCGCATTCGCACCAGCTCGCATACGCATGCCTCGCCTCCTGCGAACTCGGTGTCACACTCGCCTACCGGTCTGGGAGATCGCGCGTGCATCTCATTCAAGAGGAAGACGTCACCTACCGGACAAGCGGCATTCACCAAGAGGCCTCGCCCGGGCGCGAGTACCTAGTAATTATTTTGTCACTGCTCCTCGCTCCGCGGTGTCGCTCCGGCACCTCGCACACTCGCGCACTGGCTCGCTGTCTTGTCGTGGTCGTAGGGCTACTGACGGCTTGTACGCCCTAGGTTCCCTCCTCTAAGTACGATTTCTTGTAGCTCTATGGTCTGTTCTGTCTCATCACTGTACCTGATTTTGTGCTGTATTTCACCCCGTTATCGCTGTCGTCTACGCTCACCTTATAATACTATGCGAACAGGTTCTCGGACCGACTTATGTACAAGTTTGTATATTAGCACCATGAACTTACTACTGGTCGTTCCCTGGCTTGCTAGTAGTGGAATGGGGCCTCGTCTTGCAGCCCTTTTGCAGTTGGCACTCCTCCTGCCCGGAGGGACAGTCGACGGTGAGGCGGGGCCTGGGGATAGACATCGTGCAGAAGGCCGTTATATACGGCGAGCTACGTGTGAGCGCGACACAAGCGCGATGTTAGCGAAACCTTAGTTTCGACGCGTCAACAAAGTCACGTGCAGGACGCGTCGCGCGCGTCGCGTCGGGCGTCCATTGCGCGGTTAGTGCGCGTTTGCGCCTCACGCTCGCCATGTTAGTATGAGGACCCACCGGCCAGCATTCCAGTCCAGCAGAGGGTACTTTCATGGTATTCAATGTGTCCTCAAGGTATCTAACTCGTACTGAATTCATAGTGTTTATGATCTGGCAACTCGACCAACACCATCACGTGAACAGCGTGTAACCCGGGTTCACCCTACTGTCCGTCAGCTTTTACCGTGTTTCCCCGGTGTGCAGGCGCCGCCCTCCTCCCTTCCACATGTTCCTCGTTGTCCCCGGTGTGCAGGCTCCGCCCTCCTCCCTTCCATGTTCCTCGCCGTTCCCTTGGCCATCCATCAGCGTT